>JAWLRI010000180.1:3888014-3964268 GCA_034781795.1 Crypturellus tataupa | reverse complement strand
CCGCGTGCTCCTCCGCGGCCCTTCCCTCCTGCCGGGGCAGCGGGTGCTGATGAAACCGGCCGCGTTTCGCTGAGCCGCGCTCGGGAAGCGCCCGCGGCTCCTCCCCCCGCAGCCCCGTCCTCTCCCATGTCCATTCCAAGATGGCCGGTAAGTGGGGCCAGCGGCGGCGGGCGGGGGGGATCGGCGGGCTCAGCCCGGCTGCGGCCGCCCTCCCCTCCCCGCCGCGAAGCCAACGCCGCAGTGTCTCTTTTGTTTTCTGTTTGTAGGGATCCCTTTGTATTTTGTGGATTTGCAGGATGACTTAGATGATTGTGAGTAACTGTTTTTTTTTTTTTTTCCTGTCTCTTCCTTAGGTGCCTTACCCTCCCGCCCCAGCCTCCTTTCCTCGCCCTGTTCCCACCGCCGCGTTTTTATCTTGTTTCTCGTTCTTCGTCGCGGATTAGGGCGCTCGGGCTCGCGCGTTGCGAGCGGAGCTGCGCGGCGGTGCTCGCCCAGCTCCGCTCCGCTCCTGTCAGCGCCCGCCGCGGGCAGAGCCCCGTGAGGCGCCGGCGCTGGGGCCGCCCTTGTGCGGGGTCGGCGGGCGCTGGCAGGGCCGAGGGGCAGCGCTCGGGGCAGCCCCCTGTCCCGCTCCCCGGGCGGTGTGGGAGCAGCCTCGCACAAAGGGCCGTGAGGAGCCTCGCGGGAGGGCGATGCGCCCCGGCCCGCTTTGTTGTGGCGCGTTAACCCCTTCGCTGGCGTGGGCGTCCTCGGGAATTAGCGGATCAGGCTTTTCAACCGCTCCCGAAGCTCCCGAAGACGATTTTTTTTTTTTTTTTTTTTTTTAATCCAGCAGGACCTGGTGGCGCCTCGGCAGCGAGGAGTCACAGCGAGTGTCTCCTGCCCGGGCGGCCGCGGCCCCGCGGAGCTCCGGGCTCCGCACTCGCATCCCCCGGCGCCTCGTAACGGGCGGGGGAGCCGCTCACCTCGCTTCAGATCAGGGAGTTGAATCTGTGGCCGCCAACTGTGCACACGCGCGTTGCGGTTTCCTGGGCGCTCTGAGCGCTGGCTTGGCCCCTCTCCTCAGAAATGAGAGCCGCTGCTGGCGCTTGTTTCCTGTGGTTCTTGCTGGTTTGTTTGCGCTGCAAACGTTCTCGTTTAACAGTACGTGAAAACGTGTCACGGAAGGATGTTTTTCTTCCCCCTAATCTGTCGTAAGGAAGCAGATGTAGGGAGGAGGCAGTCTGGAGGAAGAGCAGAACTGTGGCATGCAGGAACATCCTCCTGCACCCGCAGGAAAATCCTTCATTGGAATTCTCCTAATTGCTGCTAATTGTTGCTTTCTGTCCTTGAGGCTTCTGCATTTTCCTGCTAGGTAGCAGAAGGGCTTGTATCACTTGCATTTTCATTAACTTTGGAAAATAACTTTTAAATTATTATTATTTTTTTTTTATTGAGGTGGAAATGTTGTGTAAATGGCGAGATTAATTGTATGCAAGATTTCGGGTAGATTTTTGCGCTGCTTGTGTTTGTGTCTGCATCGCAAAATGATGGATGTCTTGTGTGCATAGGTTTAGTTGTAACAGTTTGAGTCTTGGAGAATGGTTTTAAAATTAAAGTTTTTTTTTTTTCCCCTTAATAAACATAGTTATATATTAGAAAATTCTGAAGACTAAAAAAGTTGTAATAGGAGGAACATGGAGGATAATATTTGAAATAAATGTATTTAGCAGGTATGGGATTGAAAACACTGTGTAAGAAGTTGTTTAAAAGAGAGCTACTTCAAGGTTATGACTTCCTGCAGTAAATGAAACAAGTCCTTGTGAACACATTCGATAGCAAAATGTGTGCGTGTTTTGGACAAAGGCTTTAAATGAGGAGGAAGGTTGCTTATACCTTGAAATATGCTTATTCAAGGATGTTTTTGCAGAGGTCAAGGCATCTGTCTCACTTCTGAGTTCCTTTAGTAGCAGAAAAGTTGCAGTAGTTGCTGTTGCAATATTTTACTTAGGTGTTGAAAATCTTTGTATTCCTCTGTTCCCTAATTTAATCTTTTGAAAGCCTTCATAATGATAAGGAATACTTAGCTGTCTGAATTGTTGCTTCTTTCTGAATTGTTCCCTCCTGACTCTTCTGTTTTCTCCTCCCCGCAATAAAGAAATTAAAAGATACCAGTCGTTTGAGTTTTATTTGCTGATTTAAGAACAAGCAGCAGCAGCAATAAATGCATACTTTTCTATAGCCCTCTGTTGTGTGTCTTAACCTTGAATTGGGAGCGATCATTAGAAGTTAAGAGGATAGTTTGTTCTCCACTTAGTGATCAGCTGTTGGCCATTCTCTGTTAAGTGCTCAGTCTTTGGTTATTCTGTTGAGACCATCAGTACAGAATTTGTCTGGTGAGTTGATTAAAAGTTTTAATCTTTGTGGGTGAGGGTAAAAATCTTCAGACGAAGCATTTCTTGCAGTGTTTGAATTTGAAGCACTGGTTAACATTTTTTTGTGTATGTCACTTAGAATTTGTGTACAGGAATGAATCAGTTTCAAGATGAGCATGTGCAAAAAGTGAAGCATCTATTTTAAAGCAATATTGACAGTTCATTTATGATTGAAAAATCAGAAGTTTTTGTTATGTTCATTAACTTGCAGGTGCACTTAATATGACTTTGAAAGATGTCTCTTGTTTTAGTAGACTTCAGAAGCGTCATCTAGACTTAGATCTTGTACTTAAGTTTTAAGAAACTGTCAATGAAATTAATCACTAGAACTGCATTTCTACTTTCTGAAGGAAATAAATCGATGAAATAATGTTATCCTCACTGAGGAAAACATACTGAGTTGCAATCAATTTCACTAAACAAATTGTATGGAGGAGTGTTTTGAGCTAGGAGAAAGCAATAGTAAAAATCTATGTAAATTCTTTGAGTACAGGTTAAAAAAAAAAGTATGTTCTTGTAAGGCAGTACAATTCCTTCTCATTGAATAAAGGAAATATATATATAATTTATCTTGAAAAGAAAACTGAGAGAAAATGCCCTTGGGAACCCAACTGCCGTGGGTTCATGAAATTGTGCATTGTGAACTGTTTGCTTTGGTTTGGAAAATTGGTTAGTGATGAAATGATACTAGATAATGATACTGAATTGCCTAGTTGGTTAAATCCTGTGGCACCACAAGTGTTCCTTATCGGCTCTAAGCAGCTTTTGAGTCTAGGTCAAACTAAGGCATATTAAATTCAAATTCAGCTGTGGAGGTTGCCTTGGATCTTCTTGTATATAGATGGATATTGTGTATTTGACATAATCAGAAGGAAAAACACTCAGAGTTTGGTTCACCTGCAGAAGAATATTAGATACATTAATAAGTCAGTAGATACATTAAGATTTTTTTCCTGTAATTTATTTTCTGGTACAGCAGTATGTTCTGAATTTTCTAAGTCCCTTTTATGTTTCAGATTTTAGTCTGAAAGAATTACAGAATTCAGAATTGCTTAACAAATCTGTTAATTACAGTGCCTTCCTAGGAAACACTGTGAATTCAAGGGACACTAGTTTGCTGCTCCCTCACCTCAAAGACCCAGATATAGCACTTTGCCTCAAGTGTTTTAAGATAATTTCTTTCTGAGATCAGCTGCACTTTGTTTGAGAATGTTTTGGTCTTTGTGCCTGGTGCTGAAAATGTTTCCACAAACTATACCTTCAAACATAAATAATTTGCTCCAGTTGCTTTCTCTTCTATATTGAGGAAAGTGGAAGGATTTCTATGCCTATTGTGATAAATATCCCCTGGTAAAGCAAGGGATAACTCTTGTCAGTTTGAAAAACAAAGTGATCATCGAAAGATCTGACCCATCTGAGGAAGGTAGAAAGCAAAAACTGAGTGTTCAATACTTGGAACACACTTACAAATGAAATCCATTTTTTCTTCTGTAGGAAGAAAGCTGAGAATTGATACCAGCATAGCTTAGGTGTATTTAGCCTGATATTTATTCATTTAATAGAAATATTACTCAATGTCCTCTCCTTAAAGAGAGGAGATCTCCACTTAAGGGATATAACCTGGGGTACATACGTTATGTTCTCATAGTCCTAGTTTAAAATGCAGTATATTTGTCTTTTGATTTTACTCTCAGTTCTTCTCAGCTATGTTCTTCCTTAACTGATTTAAATACTTAATATCATGTATTGCTACATCCAAAAATGGTTTATTTTATGCAGTGGTTCATTCTTAGGACATATGGTGGCTTGCAAGAGACTTCTTGTTGGGCATAAGAAGCCATACCAATGAAAGTACTATGATTAGAATGGCCATTATTTACGAGAGCAGAATTTGGATATTTCTAGGGATATTTGGTGGGAAAGCTGTTAATCTAGTGTAGGAATAACAGCTACTTCAGTGCATCTTTCTGTTAGCTTCTGCTTTTTCTGTGTTCTTGTATTCACTGCTGAAATAAGAGCATGTGTATGAAAGATTAGTATTGTGGCAGGCAGGTTATTTGGCTGTTTTAAGGAAGGAGCATAAAAGTAGTTTGGCCCATCAGCAAAGTTACCCTGTTCCTTTTCCTTCTTGCTCTGTCTGAAACCTTTCTGTTCTTAACCTATAATCAAATGAATGCTACTAGATTAGATTTTTGTAAGACTGGGTAGGTAAACTTCAATAGTTGGTAAATTTTTGTTAGAAAAAACAGGTTACAAATACATAAAAGGTTTAGAAGATAGTAGGTTTGCATGGGAAAGCCTATGTGGTAGAAAGCTTTGAAATATGTTCAAAAGGGAGGTGAAGTTGAGGTCTTTCTGAAAGCTACAAATCTAACTTAGATGCCTGGATCTCAGTAACTGCAGTAGGGAAAATGTGCCTTGACAACTTTGAAGCAGATTTTGAAACATGCTCAATATTTTGCTGCTTTAGAGTGATATAGTTTTGGATTATCTGTTGCTGTTAATGTTCCTAATTCTTTTAAATAGGACTGTTTTTTCCTTATGGATTTGTCTCAGCTTTTAGCGTGAGATTTTTGTCAGTTGATCCCATTTAACTTGTAGAATGTAGTATATGTGATTAGTCCACTCAAATTGTGAAGTAAAATGTGTTAAAAGTCAAGGATATTAGGATAGTTGAGATGGATTAAACTAAAAACTAAACTAAAAAGAGATACTTTGAAAGGTTTTTTTTTTTTTTTTTAATGTAACTTATCTTGCTGACTTTAGTTTTTTTTTTTGTTTGTTTGTTTGTTTTTGATTGTTTTTGTTGCTCTTCTTATTTTTCAAGTTGGGTTTGAAGATTATGGACCAGACTGCGATAGCATGAGGATAACAGCATTTTTGGACATTCCTGGGCAGGATAATTTGACTCCATTGGCTCGTCTTGAAAAGTATGCCTTCAGTGATAACATATTTAACAGGTGAGGGTGTAATAATTATACTTGATGGTAATCTAACAAGATTGAATTTTATGATATTACTATTTCTTGTGTTATGCTCCTGAATGTTTGCCTAATATTATTTCTGTTTAAGTAAATATTATATAAAATTTCAGAAAACACTAGTTTTATTTCTTGGTCATTTGAATATGATCTTTGAACTCTACCACCTTTCTTTTGTTGGGTTGTGGAGAAACTGTAACTAGTATGTCTGAGTGTTCAGAGAAGAGATTATCTTCCTTATGGTGTCCATTTACATTTGATTAGTTTACAGTCTCCTCCCATCTCTATGTTGTTAGAAGGCATTTAATATGTTATTCCTCCACAGGCAAATTATCGCTAGAGGTCTCTTGGACGTCTTCCGAGATTTTAGTAATAATGAGGAAGATTTCCTAACTGTAATGGAAATAGTGGTCAGGCTCTCTGAAGATGCAGGTTTGAAATTTTCTTAACTTTTGTACATGTTCACTATTATATATAGAAAGCAATGATTTTAGATTTTGAGAAGACAAGGAATATTTATTGTGTTTAACTTAGTATTTAGGTGTTATATTTGAAAAGCTCTTTCATGATGAAAGAAATTAATTTCTGACTTGAACTTCATTTGGCAGCTGGTTGCTGTAGGCTACTGTAAAAATTACTTAAATATGATAATTCATTTTAACTTATTCTTTTTTGAAAATTCACTTATCTTGTATCCAAGCATGGAAATGACTGATTAATGCAGTGCTTTTTGTAGAATTTAATAGGGACACCTGGCCTTTAACACTTCTGGAAGTCGTTGATAACTTAAGAGTGCACATAAGTGTTAAATTTTTATTCTTGTAAGTCTTGAATTACAAGAAGCCTTGAATTACCAGATGTAATGGGGTAAAAATGTGTTTTGTTTTTAATTCCACTTTCACTTGTATGCATATACTGTCCCTTTACTGATTCATTAGAACACTGCTACCAAATCTCTGGTGTATGATACTGTATATGAGGTTATTCTATTTTATTTACCTTAAAAAAAAAAAAAAAAAAAACAGACAATCTCAGTGGTGATATTTCCTTAGGTTTTTGAATAATTTCATTTTTCGCTGTCATGAAAGCATTTAAAGTGAGAAAAAGCATTTTGTTGGTTTTTTGCCTTTTTTTTTTAAGAGCACATGATTGTAACTTTGGACTTACTGATTCAGTTCTGACTTTCTTTTTATTATTAGAACCAACTGTACGTACAGAGCTGATGGAACAAATACCTCCCATTGCCATTTTTCTACAAGAAAGTCGACCAAAATTCCCAACAGCATTTTTTGAATATCTTATGCCCATAGTAGTGAGATACCTCACAGATGTTAACAATCAGGTAGGAAACAGCAGACTACATGAATATTTGGAAAATTTACTGTGACTCAATGAACTCGAGGTATGGGAAAGAAATAATAGGGTGCTTTTTTTTTTTTTTTTTTGGCTAATAGATACTTCACTCTTTTGTGGTGCTTTGTGCTTACCAATTTAACACGCTTTCCCGAGGAATCTGGTTAATTTTTCTCTCGTTTCATTTGGAGAGAATAGGAAATTGAAAAAGATCTTCCCAGCAGCTCATTGTCACAGTCTGTTATAGGAAAATTCTTTAACTCCTATCCTGTACTTCACCTGTTGACCACTCCTCTGAATTTGGTTAAAGGACTTCTAGCAATGACATGAAAATGTAATCTTTATCAATAATACCTTATATTTTTTTCTATTTTTTTTTTAAATTCATACCTGTGTGTTTCATGAAAACATGTCTTTTGTGGTTCTCATATCAGTAAATTTTGTTTTTAGTGATGGCCTTTTTTTTTTTTTTTCTCTTTCATTAAAATTAATAGGTTAGAAAGGCAGGTCAAGAAGCACTGCTTATACTTCTAGAACAAGATCTTGTTGCTCAGAGTGACATTGAAAATAAGGTGTGTCCAATTCTGTTGGACCTTTCTGCTCCTGACAGTGATGATGAGTACAAGGTAGAAGCTGTGAATGTAAGTAAAGCTGGAAGAAAGCTTATATCTTCAAATTTCATAGATTTTTAGGAAATATGCTTATGTAGTTGATCAGTGCAAGAGTGTGGAAAACTGTCTTTCTTTCTGTCAAATTTTTAATTCACATCTCAATGCTTGCTGATCTCTCCTGTCACTAGTTTTGAATGTCATTCTTTGACTTTAGTATATCCTATGAGTATTCTAGTGTGCTATTAATTAAGGTCCTTTGGAGTATATATTTATAATGACTTTGTGTGATATTTTACTAAATATAAGCAAAATAAAAATCTTACTTTGCATACTCAGCACTGGGAATTTTATGTTTGAACTTGGAACTTCGCATACTTTCTATACTTGCTGCTTGTTGTCAGCTTGGTTTTAATTATTTTTTAAGATTAGGTTCCCCAGTAGTTTCTTCGCATCTGTTTTTCCAGGTTTCATATTAATGTTGCAAGAATGCATGAAGGATGGATATAGTCTTAATTGTTGGAAACAATCCTCCCTGTCCACTTCAGAGAAATTGGTTGACTCCCTCAAAAGGCGTAGCTTTGTAATTACATTTCTGCATGGATATCTGGCACTTGACCTGTAAAACAGTTTCACCAGCTAGATTTTCCTTTTCTTTGGGAGTTGAGTTAGAGTTTTCCAGGGTGACATCTGAGTACCAGATGTCTTCTAGAAGTTTGGCAATTTGCAAAAGGAATTGAATAGTATCTTTTTTTCTTATTTAATATGCTATTACAAAGACAAATGTTTCCAGAAACAAAGCTTATTTGATGTAGGTGGAAATTTTCAACTTTTTGTTTCAGAAAAATAAAAGTAAAGATGAGTACTGTTAATTTGACAGCATTTGTGTAAGTGTGTAGCTCCTGCTGCTGCAGGCGGAGCAGCTTAACAGAAAGGTGTGTGGGAGCTCCATCCTCTTTACAGTTGCAAATGTAGGATTGCAAAGTTATTCCATAAAGTAGGAGCTGAAAGAAAACCATCTAATGTACCTGATTTCCCAGAATAGAAACATGATTTGTGGTGATAGTTGAAGCTGACAGTTCCTCAAATGGAGGGATTCCTCAAATGGAAATGGATGTGTTACTAACTTTCCTTATTTACAATGAGATGCTAATTCTTGGAACTTGCATGTGTTAGCTAATCCATGCAACTAGTTTGTCTTGCGTTCCTTTTCTCTCCTGTTATTTGACAAACTTATGGTATTATGTTGTCTATTTAGACTGATCTTTAAAAGGAACTGGGAATGTTCTTGTTTTTAAGAGACTGATCAGTCTTCTGAAAGTCAAAAGTGTTTACTTGCACACCAGAGATTTCTCATGTATGTAAATATTATGGTTTTGTGTGCTGACTAGAGCAGTGAAATTTTTGTTGTCTTTGTGCAAAAATACCAGTGTATACCTCGCTGCAAAGCAACTTGAAAATCCATTTATAAAAAAAAAATGTATTTATGGTCTTTTTTATCCAGTTAAATAATATACAGAAATGTTATGCTCGGATACAGTGGCATGGAACAGTAAATACAGTACAAAAACTATAGTTCTGCTTCATATGAATAAGTATATGAAATTATGAATAATGCAAAAACACTTTATTTTTGAGCAATGGTAGATATTTTCTTTCTCCCTGAAGGAATATTTAGGAGAGATATGAGACTATATTTTTAAATTGTTTACCACAGAAACATTTTTTTTTTTTCTTCCACACATTCCTGTCTTGAATCCAGATAATCTGTAAAATGGCTTCTATGCTGAGCAGAACCACTGTTGAACACATGCTGCTTCCTCGTTTCTGTGAACTGTGCAGTGATGGAAAACTGTTCCAAGTCCGAAAGGTTGGCATGGTGTTTTCAACCTTGAAATAGATAAAATGAGTTTGTATGTTGCAAATCAAATGTTTACTTCAATAATTTTATTTAATGCATTGGCACGGTTGTAGTTACTTTGTTCAGTAAAGAAATAAATATCAGTCTTTGGTGAATGGCACTTTAGTAGTTAGCTTGATCTTGCACCGTTGCATAGTTTTGCATACCATTTCCTTTAATCCACATTTGTTTACATCCTATAATTAAACAGTAGCATTTCTACACCTCTTTATTTCAAAAATATTCAAAATTAAATTCAAATTAAATTCAAAAATACCAGATATTTCAAACATACCATTGTCTTGTTATTTACTTGTATTTTAAGCCTTGCATTCTCCTGAAAGGAGAAATCTCAGAAGTATGTTATGTACTTCAAATCATGATTGAGAATGAAATTGTTGGTACAACAAGTCTTGGAATAGTTCAGTAGACTTAAAAGTTATGCAGAGCTTCAACTTGTTCTGTAATGTTAGGCATGGTTATAGGAATTTCAGCTGCATCATACCTTTCTTATAATAAGCATGTAGAATCAATAGGTATTAGTTAAATCATATATAAACACAGTCCTAGAATAATTGTTTGCAGGTTTTGGCAGTATTTCCTTCCAGTTTGAAAGAATATCCTTTCTGCCTTAATTATAACATTTTTAAAGTACTGTAAATGGCACTGTCTTAAAACCTTGATTAAACTTTGCCTCAGCAAAGTGCTTAAGCCAGCCTCAGCCATAGCAAAGATAGTTCTGTTAGTACACCTAAGTCCTGACCCTCGTATCATATTTTATTGTGCTTCATTTCTGACAGCTGCTGCTCAGTGTCATTTTAACATTCAAGTGGGCTTATTATTGCCTTTAATGATTGCTGTGGTAGATGAGACTTTTCACAATGCAGACGCCCATCGTACTATTGATTTCAAAGGCATATGGCTTTTGGAAACTTGTTCTAATGAATCTTTGTTCAGGCAAGGAGTTAATGTTACAGGGTAGAGTTGCACAAGTGAAATTTGAATAGTCAAAAGTGCAATTGTTACGTGGGATAAATAATAAATGCTGACCTTTTTTAAAAAACATCAACAAATGCTAAAGTACTTGAAAGGGCCAGGATCTTATTCATGACCTTTTTTTAAATCCTTTTGTTAGATTTGTGCGGCTAATTTTGGTGATATTTGTAATGCAGTTGGACAAGAAGCCACAGAGAGACTTCTGGTATGTAAAAATCAAAACCTGCTTATGAGAGTTGTATTTGTCAGCTCAGAAGTTTTAATTATGAGAGTTTTGTTGTCTTTTCCATCAGTGCACATATGTGTGTGTATTTTATTTTTTTGAAATGGATTTGGTTAAAGCTTTGACTGTAAAAACACAAGAGTGAACAGAAATAGATGTTTTTTCCTGCAAAATGTTTCCCTCTATTTCCGTCTTAGTGTAGTTGACAATCCGTATGTAAATTCTTAAATTACTAGTTCTTCGTGTGAACTATGTGATCAAAAAATAGGCCATTCATAGTTCTTCCTGTTCTTTTCAATATGTGTAATTATACATAAAATTGTAATGAAATGAGTAGAAGATTGATTTTTTTTTTCAAGTTTTTTCAATTTGTCTGTCTCTATTTCTCCAATTTCTCACTTTTTTTTTTTCTTGAGCCCTCCTTTGTCTCCAGTTTCCAAACAGATACCTTGATGTGAAGTTGCTGCAGCATCTCTTTTAATTAGTATTCATTTTGGTTATTTTTGGCAGATTCCAAAGTTCTTTGAGCTTTGCTCGGATAGTGTTTGGGGAATGAGAAAAGCTTGTGCTGAATGTTTTATGGCAGTATCTTATACCACATCCCCAGAAGTTCGCAGGAGTAAACTGTCCCCACTCTTTATCAGTCTCATTAGTGACACTTGCAGATGGGTGAGTAAATCATTTCAAAACTGATGCATCTTCCTAGACAAGTTGAATGCAAATAATGAGCAAGTCAAAAGTATGTTGTAAATGTTCTCTAAACTGGATTTGCTTGGACAAAACTTTATTAAAGATCAATTATAATTGGTTCCCCCCCTCCCCCCCCCCCCCCCCCGTTACTTCAATGTAAAATGTTGTTAGTTGTTAAATTTCTGAGTATGACATTTCTAAAAGTTTACACCTTAAAAGCTCTTCAGAATAGGTTGCAGTTGTTAAAGGTATCATTTGAAGTATGAAGTGTTCTCCTACAAATCTTTCACCTTTTAAAAAATTCTTTACTGTGTTTGTAGTTATACACTTAATAGCCTGACATCCTCGCTTAAGTATTAAATGAGGCTTTTCCAATTAAAAATATTTTTGAACCAAATATTATTTTTCAATTTTAACTCCGTGGTAGTTACATGAATCCTGAGTGTTCTGTCTTTGTATTTGTCTGTCCAGGTTCGTCAGGCTGCTTTTCAGTCCCTTGGCCCCTTCATTTCTACCTTTGCAAACCCTTCAAGCGCTGGTCTTTACATTCGAGAAGACGGTACACTGAGTATCCGACCTTCACCACAAGATGTGGCTTCCAATTCCTGTCAAGCTAGCAACGATATAAAATTTATGTCTTCTAGCACAAATGTGGCATCTTCCAGGTAAATCATAGGAACAGTAGGAAGTTAGGGGCAGGAAAAGAAAGAGGTTATTATTAAGAGATTATTTTAGTTGCTGTTCAGGACTAAAGACCTTAAAGGTCATGGTTCTAGGAAAGATTTAAAGGATGAGATAGCACATACGTCTGTTTGAGGATAGCCGCGTTATTGAAATGTCATGGGACTTTTTTGATGCGCTCACAGGGTGCAGGCAAAGGGAAAAGTAGTGAAGTAAAACAGTGCTAAGCATAAGCATCCATTGTAGCAAATAAGATGATGTAGTTGTGGCCGTGTTGAGAAGTATTTCACTGAAAAAGTGCTGATCTAGGTTGCTTTAAATTTTGTTGGATAACTGTGTGTATCTGTTACCAGTTCAGAACAACCAATGGAAATCAAACAAGAGTCATCTACTGAGGAGACTTCATCTGAAGTTAATACAGGGCTCTTGGTTAAGAATCTAAGCAAAGACACGTGGGAAGCAAGTTCAGATTGTTGTACTAATCCTGGAGAAAGCCTGACTGGACTGTCTCACGGTAATAGTGCTGTTGCTGGTGTCATGGAAGTCACTAAGGACAGCAGTTTTCCAGGAATGAACTCGAGGCTACAGTCTGCTGAGGACATATTTAATAATTTCTTGTACTGGCGCCCTCCTCTGCCTGATATAAGCCGGGATCTGGAGTTGCTTCAGTTCAAGTCTGAGAAACACAAAGACAGCTGCTCTGTGCAGTGTAATAACTGTGTTGCCAGTAGTGAAATAAAAAAAGTTCTAGAAAGCTTACAGGAGCACATGGATGATCCAGATGTTCAAGGTGAGACTCTGTAACAGTAAAATTATGTCTCCTCCAAGTGTTTTTTTTTTTTTTTTTTTTCTCCCCACAACCTTTACAAAACCCTTGACTGTTCTACTTGTTTTGGTGTTCATAAGGTGATGAGACTGCTTTGAGTAATAAATAATTTTGCCTCAGGCTCAGCTATAGGAAGTAGACTAAACCATCTCTTCAACAAGTATACCTAAGCTTCTGCAGGCATAAGAAACAGGATTGGATTCAACTGCAAAAGGGAAATCAATTGTTTGGAGGCTTTCTAGAAATTATTCAAAGGATTTTTTTTTTTTTTTTTTAAGTGCTGTGAATTTTAGGGACCCACACTTTCTCTGTCAATGATCCTAAGCTTAATGTTTTTAAGTGCTGGGAGGAAACTAGGTACTCTCCTTTTGTTTTACACAGCTCAGGTCCAAGTGTTGTCTGCTGCTCTCAGAGCTGCTCAGTTTGATTCCATCAGTGACTATGAGACCAAAAAAATAGAGAGCAGAGGCAAGTTTCAGAATGAAGCAGTTATTTCAGATGCTACTTGCAACCACGTAGAATACGACACTCCTGTGTCCAGTGCCTCTCTGGATGACATCAGTGAGCAATCTGCCACTAGTATACCAAAAAGCACAGTAAGTACACGTTGTGCTCTATGACTAAGGTGAATTCTTACCAATTGAAGTAGCATATATGTTCATAGACTCCTCGACATAATGGACACTCATCTGATCTAAAGCCCTTGAACTTTACTAGGTCATAGCTATCATTTGGTGGTAGTTAAAAAACAGTTATTGAGGGAGATTATTTCTGTTTGTGCAGAGATAATTAAAAAATTTTAATAACCCTGTAGGGTTTTCAGATGAAAGAATAATTAAAAAAAGAAAAAAAAAAAAGGCAGTTTCTTGCCTCTTCCTGTAACAAATCTAAAATGGGTCTCTTATCTCCAGAAAAGAGATTGAATCAGGTGGTGATGCCTACCCACTTCCTTGTTACTATTTTGCAATTATAAAGTCCAGATAGAATCTAAAAGAAATGTTTGTGGAGTATTTAATGCTGCTGGAGCTAAGAGGGAAAGAAAGAAGAAAAGAGAAAACTCTTCATTGTCCAAAAATCAGAGACCTATATGTAAAGTAAAAACTCTGTAAACGAAAATGTGTAATGCTGAGTGATCTATTCAACCACATGTGATTTTCATCTTTAAAATTATACTATTTTCTAAGCTTTTTTTGTTACTATTCAAATGTGAGTAATTTGGGAGTCCTTATAATTTGATAATCTTAGAGTTTCCACCAACATTTTCCAAAATAAATAAAACTTCTGCTAGGGTATTGACTTCGCTGGGACAACTGCTCAGATGCCTTGTTTAAATAATTAAACTAATGCTAGGAATAAAAACTCTTTGTAATAAAAGTAATCATCCAAAATCTGAATGGATTTTGGGTTTCCTACATTAAATTAGATTGCTTATTTAAATATACCACTACCACTATACCGTTACCACTAGCCTTTTTGCCAATATGGTATTATTGCATTGTCTTAGCATGCAGCTGTTTTGTCTTTTTGGACTCACATAAAGACATTGACCATTCTGTATCTGAATTGCTTTGTTTGTAGCATGGTGCTTTGAAATAGATCCTGAGTGTTGGTAGGTCTAATTCATTTTGTTTGCTATTAATGAAATCCTGTTACAGGACTCAGAGGAACAGCACAGAGAATCTAGTGTTTTCTTAAAGAAAGATCAAGAAAATAATCCACCATTTGAAGATGACAAGTCAAAATTACAGGTGATTAAAGCCACATATAACACCTTTAGTGGGGTACTGGGTGGTTCTTATGTTTAGTACAGTAATAGCTTCAGCAGTTGATCAGTCGCAGAGTTTGAAGTGATGCTGTGGGTGGAGAGAACCCTGTTTTAAGTGGAAAAGCTAGAATAAACTCTGTTTTTAGTAAGTGAGCCTACTTACTGCCTTTGGTGTTTTTGACACTGAAGCACAGGCAATCTGCGCAATAGAGATGGGAGCTGACTGCTGTTTTGCTACTGGATGTGTTGTCCCTCTAATATGAACATGAAATTTTGATGTGTTAATAAAATATTTACTGCTTTTATTGACTGCTCTATCCTAATGGGAAGACAAATCACTAAAGAAGGCAGCACTGTAGTTTGTAAAGCTACCCCACAAAATGTGATCTTTGGACACTTTTCTATTCTGCGGGCAGCTGGTGGGCAACAAGAGATTACTCTAGCACAACAGATGTCTTTCCTTTCTGATTCTAAATTAACCGAAAGGAAAAAAATATTTTTATCGATCTACTGTCTCTATCTACAGGATATTATACCTCAACCTTTATTAGACCAGTACTTGTCCATGACTGACCCTGCTCGAGCCCAGACTGTTGACACTGAAATAGCCAAGCACTGTGCGTACAGTCTTCCTGGGGTGGCCTTAACACTGGGCAGGCAGAACTGGCACTGTCTGAAAGATACATATGAGACTTTGGCCTCAGATGTGCAGGTAAAATAACTTTTTTTCTCGAATGATAAATCACAGTTTTGAATAGTTTGTTAGTTTGACGGTGCATTGGAGTGGTAAATAATAGAAAATACTTGTGAATTTCTAATAAGGGATAAAATGTACACTTAGAATTCAAGACTTAAAATTCATAAATATGATAAATGTATTCTGCTGTTTAATTAGTCCTGTTTCTTCTGATCCCTCAATCCCTCACACAGGTGTAGTTCAGAAGCTTCTTTATTTTGCCTAATCTAATTGCCCTCTTAAAATGTTTGCAGTGGAAGGTTCGTCGGACACTAGCTTTCTCCATCCATGAACTGGCTGTTATCCTGGGTGATCAGTTAACAGCTGCCGACCTGGTGCCCATTTTTAATGGGTTCTTGAAAGATCTGGATGAAGTACGCATTGGCGTCCTTAAACATCTCTATGACTTTCTAAAGGTAGGAAAACATAATTTATATTTTTAATATTACAAGCTGAAGTCAAGAGAAAATGCTGGGATTTTTTTTTTTTTTTTTTTTAATGAAATGTGTAGGTATCAATATCCAGTTACTGTGGCTCAGTTTTGTGGCTACTCAGTATGTGTAATAGCCTTTTTAAGGTTGTGGGTTATGAGCCAACACTTCTATGCTGTCTTATATCTCATGAAAATATAAAAACTAAAATCCCTTTGTAAATGTTCTTAAGTGTCACAGAAGAAATAGTGTTTTGTGCAGTAAAATATCCTTGCAGAAGTAATCACAAAAATACTTTTTTTGGATGTCAGTCTTTGTGTGCAGACACCCACTTGGTGTGCACCACCTTTAGTAACTTGCAAATGATCACTTGCCTTCTGGTAGGAAATTAAATTGGTGTGAATGGAGGAATACACTAAAGAATCAAGTTTTGAATTTTGTCAGTTTTACACTAGTAATGGTTTTCCTTCAGCTACTTCATGCGGACAAAAGGCGAGAATATCTTTACCAACTTCAAGAGTTTGTGGTGACTGATAACAGCAGGAACTGGCGGTTTCGTTATGAGCTGGCAGAGTAAGTGAGCTTGTAAATTTTTGATGTTGATCCAGATTACTAATTTGGAGATAGCTAATTGTGCCCTGAATTTAGCACACCATATCTTTGAGTCCAAAGATGACAGCCAGCCTTGATTAAGGAACTGAACTTAAGGCTGGATCAGTGCTTTTCTTGCAAGTTATCAAGTTATCTATACAAGTAACTTAAAAAATACAAAGATATAGTAGGTGCTTTCTGATAGATATTGTGAAATCAATAAAATTTATGCATGCAGTCATTAATAAGTGAACTTAAATAGAAAAGCCATTTTCCTCTATGTGGTGTGGTTTTTTGTGTGTGTGTGCACGTGCACATGGTAGTGTGTGTGTGGGGGGGTGTTACTTTGTTTTTGTGACTTATTTTGCAGCTAGAATCTGAATTTCATAGTGGTCTTGTTGCTTTATTTGGATTATTGAAGGTTTAATCTCCTTGTTACCTGATAAAACAGACTAAATGTAGCTGCGTTAAAGCAGTTTTGTATAGAAGTTTTCTGACATCTAGTGGAGAGCTGGGTGTAACTTCAGAGGGTTGGTTTGTGTGTGGCTGCCAGTAACCTGCTACTGCTGGCATGACTAGAATGAGTTTTGTGCGCTTTCCCGTGTCCAAATCATTTCTTGAAATGTAGATCTCTTCACTGCGGTATACTTTTTTTGTCATCTTTGTTACAAAAATTTGGAGCATTGGCTTGAAATTGCAGAGGAACTTATCATTGTACTTTGGTTTTGTAATTTTGATGCCTTACACCTTGCACTGCTTGATAGATTAAAATATGTGCCTCTTCACACATGCACACTTTAGAAAGTAAATAGAACAAACTGCCTGAGTGCTGTGCAATAACCACGATAGTCTTAAAAATGCAAATAAACCTTCCCTCCATCTTGCAAGGTAGTATAATCAGAGAAGGTTAATGTTGCACTTCCCAGAGCTAATCTCTTTTTCTGTTTCAGGCAGCTAATCCTGATATTAGAACTCTACAATCCCAATGATGTGTATGACTACTTAAGACACATTGCACTGACTCTCTGCTCTGATAAAGTGTCAGAAGTTCGGTGGATCTCCTTCAAACTGGTAGGGAATCAAGTTTGATTGCTGTGGAGACAGGAAAATGATTCTTGTAAGGAATCAGTATAGCCTAAGCTGATTTCTGTCTCTACTCAGAAGTTACTAACCTTTGTGAGCTCTTAAATCTTTCTAATTTCTTGTGCTAAAATTTAAATCTCACCTGTAATTTCCTTCCCTTTGCCCCACAGGTTGTGGCAATCCTACAGAAGTTCTATGCAAACAGTGCAAATGCACTGGGATTAAATTTCATTAATGAGCTTGTAGTGCGGTTCCGTCACTGCTCCAAGTGGGTTGGAAGACAAGCCTTCGCCTTCATTTGTCAGGTTGGAATGCTGTCTTCTATATATATTTATTTTGGAGCCAGCTTGAAGCTTTTCAGCAGTGTAGACGGAACTGAATTTTGTACCCCAGAGAAGCTGTTTTGTTTTTCTTGGGTTGATAAAAGGCAGTAGTAGGATTGGTCGCAGTAGTAGGATTGGTCGCAGCAGCAGTCTGTGGATGTCTTAATTACAAAACTATAGCTCCTGTTCTGGGCCCTCTTACTGGAACAGCCGATTGGTTCTTGCCCTTTCTGGCATCCTAGTAGCACAGGCAAGAATTGGGTGCCAAGTTGAAGTAAATTTTGTAGTACCTACTTTGACATGACAGGATGAGGGTTTGTAAGATCATTTTGAACTACCAGTGGTGGTCAGATGCTGAGGACTGTTTACTTAGCTCCAAACCAAAAGGCTGATTCCAGTAAAGATGGAGAGCAACGGGATGGGAGTTGAATGTTGGAGGGCTCGTGACAGAAAAGCGAACAGTTTCCTAGAATGTAGTTTAAGGAATAGTTGTCTGTCCTTGCTGGGTCATCTTCGTATGTATTTTGGAATGATAAGACACATATTCATGACAGTACTTCAACTTATTTTGCCAACATACAGTATTCTTTTCATAATGAAACTTTTTCAATTTGACCAAATTAGGAATGGCAAAAATGAATGGCAAACAGTGTATTTCTAACATAAATCTTGCTTTCTCATGTTCTGCATTTATCCTGCAGGCAGTAGTACAAGAAGAATGTATGCCTGTCGACCAATTTGTTGAGCATTTACTCCCCAGTCTTTTAAGTCTTGCTTCAGATCCTGTGCCAAATGTAAGAGTTCTGCTCGCCAAGGCTCTAAGGCAGACGCTGCTGGAGAAAGGTGTGGTTATTAATTTTCCTTGGAAGAATTAATGTCTCGTGAATTCTGTCCTTCCTCTGCGAGTACAGTTCTTTACAAATTGACTAACACATTTGTGGAATTAATTAAGTTTCAGCTCCTTCAGTGACACAATGACCAATATTCTAAGAAGGAAAAGTCGCTGTAGATTTCATAACTAAAAAAATATTCCACTGTATGCATTCCTAAATCTGAATTTAAATGCAGTAACCCAGATTGCAGGGTATAGTTTGTTTTCAGTATAAATGAAGTCAGCAATCATTTTAAAATTTGAGTTAGTCAATTAGAGTTAGTTAGTAACACTTCATCCACTAGAGGGCAGAGGCATGCTTGTTTATAATGAGAATTTATTTATTTAAGTGTCTGTAAAATGTCTGAGCAAATATATCTTTCTTAAGAAATTTTAAAATTATGTTAGATTCCTTTGATAGATTCGGAACCTTTTTGTATAATGTAATAGTTTTCTGTGAGGTAATTCTTGTTTTACCATTTTCTGAAATGTTTCATGTTGTCATGTTCTACTAGTACTAGCTGTCATTCCATATTAGTAAAGAATGCAACTTCGCATGCTGGTACAACTTAGTGTGTTATGGTTTCTTAAAAAGAAGTCAAAAATTAAACCCAGGTGATGATCTGTTATACAAATGGAGATGAATAAAAAATTCTTCTCCAGTCTCTTCTCAGAGTGAAGTATGCAGAATGTTCTGTAAAAACGTTGTACAACAGCAGCTTCCTGTGCTTGTTTGTTTTTCCTAGTATGTTTTCATGTAGGGCTCTGCAAAAATAATCTTTTTTAGAAATACCCAGTAATATATTAGACCCAGGTGGGGTCTAAGTAAAAGTAATTAAGAAGCATATTTTATTTCTATCAGCTTCCATAGCTTCCCGTAGTTTCTCTAAGGAGTCTCTGGATTGGATATGCTACCTCAGATGATTTGGCAGCTTCTGTATTCCTTGACTTGATTCATCCTATAATTTAAGAAAAAGTTTTACCAATTCTTTTGGTTTTGATCACAGTTGTCTTTTCTCTTATTCTAGCTTATTTTAAAAGTGTTGGCAATCCTCATCTGGAAGCGGCAGAAGAGACAATTCTTGCTTTGCAGTCTGACAGAGACCAAGACGTGTCTTTTTTTGCCACCATAAAACTAAAGCAGAATAATATGGACAATACTTCAATTGAAAAACAAAACTAATGAGTTCTAAAGACCATGAACATCGGAATGGTTGTTTGCCTCATGTTCACACTTAGTATGAATAATGTGGAGAAATAAGAACCTGTTGTCATCTTCTTGAGCTGGAAACAACCTGTTCCAAAATGCAGTGATCCTCATTTGATGACCGCTTCTCATCTACAGCTGGGCATGATATATGCATTAGCAGTGTTCTCCAGTTTGTTTTTGTTTTTCTTTGTCCTTGTAAATGTGGGTAATAACTGATGTAAGCCTGCAGGTTTGTATTGTACACAAATTTTTATACATATTCAGTGTTTCGGTGTAATCAGAGTTCATATTCTGTAATTAAAAAAAAAAAAAAAGGCAAGCAGTTCCAGTAGTAGAGCAGTCTACTATAAGCTTGAGATGGTTTCTTAGGTTTCAAACTTTAATAGCCGATTTAAATAAGGATGTTCCTTCTTCATTTCTGTCATGGCTTCTGTGTTATTTAGAGTATTGCATTTTATTATAACTGAAAAAAGTGTATATATGTGAATAGCCCTTAAACTTTAACAAAAAAAAGATGAATTTATTCCCTTATCAGTGAAAAAGCTGAAAAATCATTTCATTTTATACAGTGATTAATTTTTTGAAATTAAGGCATGGCTCATTTTTACTTAATGTGATATTTTTTTAAAGCACAGGGAGCTCAACATTCTTTGTATATTGTGACTTTTATATTACTTTGTTACTTCTAACCATAGTCTTACAGTTGTTAACACAGTTTTTGTTACTACAAGAGCTTATAGTTGTATATAGACTGTTCATTTCCCAAACTGAAAATTACTCTTTCTGCCCTAGTTAAGTTCACTTCAGATAAGGAATTCAGAGTTCCTGGAATATGTGATATATTTTCAGAAGAATATTACAGGATTTTACAGAGTGTTTAAGTTTTGTACATGTCTTTCATGCACACCTGATTTGGAAAAAAAAAAACACCTTTTAACTGGTCCAGCATTCAAATCCCCAAGAACCTGCTATTTCATTCCTAAGTAAAAAGAAAGGGGATTTTATTTGGGATCTCTAAATCCTTTAATGCTCCAAATGGCAAGTGTTTATTGATGTGTGTGTGCTTATGTGTATATACATACGCCTATGTGCATAGATATTTAAAAGATAAACACACACAAGTATTTGCCATTTATGTTATGTTAACAGAGTTCTAATAAAATCTGCTAGCTTGTAAACGATTTTTCAGAATTACAAAGCTGATACTTTTGGGTGGATCCTGTCCTCCATGTCCCAAATCTGCAGCTTATGTAGGAGCTGTCCAAAAATGAATATTTAATTAGTAAAGAATGATCTTGTGTAATAAATTACCATGTTCACACAAAACAGTATCCTCAGTAGACCACCAGTGGAAATATTTCTTTCCCCTTATTTCATTACTGTACTAATTAGCTGAACTGGGTGAAAGCTTTTGATGGAAAACAGACACTACCTTTTTTTATCTGGATTGTCTGCAGTAGAGCAGGTAGGTTCCTCACTACACTAAAAGGCTACACTTTTTTCCTTAATTTTTATTCTTGGGGGTTCAGTTTTGTAAGTCTAACTAGTTTTGTATTATAATGTGTACAGTATTTGTACTAAATGTTTTCTTGCAAGACCATAAAATGTTATATATCATTGCTATCACTGCTATTACAGTAAACAGTATAAACTCTGTGAATTCTGCAACATTCTGCGTTTTTTTTAATAATTTAAAGCAAATCCCTCTTCAATACAGACTTTTTATGATTGCAATTTCTTAGCAAAAATTTTTTTCTAGTTCTAGTATCTTTTTTCTAATGCTGGCATTATAATGGTATTTTCTAGCAGTTCAAATTTTCTAAGATTGTTCTTACAAGGGTTTACTTTTGTTTTTTTTATTAACAGCTCATTAAATTTCTCAGTACTGATCAAATTTTTTTAAGTATGTCTATATAAACAAATATGTTTAAAATGTACTGTATATAAATTAGATACTTCAAACACTAACCCACTCTATTTTCTGTTTGTTAAATAATCTGAAATTACCTTTTCTTGCAATAATTCACTCAAAAACACAAGCATCCATGTGTTTTAGAATGTATGGGTAGTTTTCATTAAAGTTTTTAATTAGAACATGTGTTAACAATAAGCCACTAGCTATGAGCTTTAAATAAAAGGCTAAACAAAGTTCTTGTTTTTTAAAATATTTTGGGTACCTCTCTAGCTCGAGAAATTCATGTCTGTTTTAAATGATATGGTTTCAGCCGAGCTTTGAAAAAATAAATAAAAAAAATGTTAAATTTATAGTTGCATGCACTAATAGGAGATTAAAACATAGATCTTTTATTTGTAGACAGTGTGCAGGTCCTTTTGCAAGGTTTGCCTTTTGGTTTTAATTTTATAATAGAAATATGATTTCAGCATGACTTAAGACTGCACTTTACATCTTGTACTAGACAAATGTATGCAATGAAGAGTAAAGCTATGTGTTCACATACAATTCTCTGGGTTGTTTGAATTATGCAAAAAGTATATATTTTAAAAAGCCAGATGGAGCTAAGCTAGGTAGTTGGTCCACTTGCGCACAAAGGCAGGAAGATACCACTTTAAAACACTTCTGACTAAGGAACATGAAAATGATGTTAGTGGTGCAATATTGCTTGGATGCTCTAGGTAATTATCAGGCACTTGTGATCCAAAGCATGTCAGTCATGTTGCTTAGACTTCAAGCTCACCGGTATGTTATGTAAGATACACACTTGGCATCCAACAGGATGCTGCCCTAGTGGCAATTTTGTCTGTACACAGTGTTGTTTAGAGCCCAAATAAGTGGGGACACTCTGGAAGTGCCACTCATTTGTCAGAACAGAGAATCTATGTACCTTTTTATTTGTATTTATCTCAATAAATCCTGTGACTGTTTTACGAAATTAACTTGTAAGTGACTTTTGTCATAAGCAGAACATGAATGTATTTTTGGTTAAGGAAATGTCTCCCAAGCATAAACACTCTGTCATCTCCTAAACCAGCATTCAGGGTGGAATTCCTCATACTGTATATTAGAGATTCCATAGATATCCAGGGATTTGATGTGGATTTTTCTGCACCTTTTCCTTAAAGCAAACCTGCCAGAAGGGCTTTGAAACTAGGATTCCAGCAAGGTGTATTTTAAATAGAAGTCGTGGATTCTGGGTGAAACTGCTTTCAAATCCCTGTCCTAAAACCTTGTTTCATACGTCACCCTGGAAGGATGTTAGGACTTGTCTTGAATTTGAGTTGCTTTTGGGCTTCTTATGTTGAACAACTCTAGATAGCTACTGACTCCTTGGGAAAAGAAAGATATCAGTCACAGCTGGGTTGGTCTTGATGCCCTTCAGAAGCCTCCCTGTATATTTTGTTGCTGCAATCACCCTCTTGGTTGTGTTTCAGATGTTTACTGGCAGCTGCAATGTTTGCTCTAGAACTTCTCCTGACTACTGCTAAGGAATTAAATAATCTTTCTTTTTTCTCTGCAGGATCTTAGCTGATGCAAAAGTGACAACAGAAAATGCTCTTTTATTTTCTTCCCCCCCATGCCCCACTACACCTACCCAGGCATTTTAAGTAGGACACAGGATCCTTGTGCAATAAACTGGAAACAAACATCCATATGCTCTTAGGTAGATTGAGATCTAAATTTGAACAAAGAAAACAGAGACAGTGTGGTGATGTTGAAGGAAGGTATTTATCTAAGTACTTTCTATACTGCTTTTTGTCATCCTAGTGAAAATCAAGAGATGGGCAGAAAAAAACAACAAAAACCTTCCTGTCATCTCCCTGTCATTTTAAGTCTATGAACTTAACTGCAGGTAAGTTCATAGCAGATTGCTATGTCACACCAAACAACTATGATGTCACTTTATTCTGCTTGAATTTCATTATATGCTAGCAATAAACAGGCAAATCTATCCTTAATGACATTAGAAATTTCAGTTTAGGGAGTTTCTAGGAAAGGGAGGAATTTCTACAAGATCTAGATGTCTTCAAATGTTCTCAAACTCCTAAGTGAGGAAAGATACACAGACTTGTAGTCAGGAGTGGATTTGTGGCTATGACTTTTGTGCCTCCAAGGACCTTTAGTGTCCAGCTCTGTCTAGCTGAAACTAATGAGATATTTGCAGTGCCTCAATGCCACAATGACTTGACTGTGAAGAAGCTTAAACCTCATTTGGAATTGCTGACTGCAATACCCCTTAATTTCCAGCGGCTTCAGTACCTGGATGAAGGTAGGAACCTGTGTGGGATCCTCAGAGATGATTCTCATATGTCAGTACCTGCCTTTGGGGGCTAACAAGGCACTTGCCTGGATGACGTTCAGAATTCTGCTTTCCTCTTTTTACCATAATGTACCTGGAATTCAACTCTTGACTTAACAGTTAACTTTGCTTCCTACTGCTTAGAGGTAGAATCTACTCATCGGGTCCTTCTTAGGAAATTGCAAGTGCTGACTTCTGAATTCCTGCCTCGTGTTCAACAGCCAGTGTTAATTCCTGGCAGCCTAGCACAGCTTTAGTATAAGTTCTGGTTGATTTCTTTGGAGGTAGAACTCTGGAGGAATGTTGTTTCCCGTGAGAGCAACTGAGAGTCCATGGGAGTGCTTCACAGTTGCAGGGAGCAAGAAAAGTCTTTAATTTATTTAGGTGCGCTACTTAAATAACCTCTTCCTGTTATTTGCTATCTCTGTCATAACAAATCAGAATTGATGGTTTACTTTTAAAATCAAGACAGCTTATAGGCAGATACAATTACGTATTTTCTCCTGCAGTCCTGATGCTTAACATGTTGACTGTAACTTTCTGTGGGCTTCAACCATACCCTATTAGCTTTATATGCAACCTTTTCCAGGCTGGGAGTGTGTCTGTTTTTGTAGCCTTAGCAAACTTGAATCAAAACCTCTTTGGGGCATTAGATAGTAAAACTGGACAACAAGGTTATATCTAAAAGAGTTCACTCACCATCTTTAAGCTGGTCACCTTCTCTGAGGTGAAAATTGACTTCCTTCTCTTCTACTTTATAACTCCCTACAGTAGATCTGCCAGATGAATCTACGTTTAAGGACAACGACATTGTCCCTGGTGGAACCATCACCATGCGCGTGTGGCGACAAGATGGCTGGGGGCAGGTGGTGGCGGCTGCTGCAAGAGGAGACACTGTGCAGGTTGACCCTGTTACTTCTGTGAATGGGGATGCTGTATGTAGAAGTGCTGAGGCTGAAGCATGGTGTTGAAGGTCTAAGTGCTTTTATCAAACAAGTCTTCATAGAGCAAGTAGTAGGGAAGTCCTTTAATTGATTTTCTTGTCCCTGCTTATCTTAGTTCATAGATAATGGATTATAATGGATTTTCTTGTTCCAGATAACAGCTGGTTTGCTTTCCCCAAGTATTTTCTGAACAAAAGATATATGTAGTCTCTTAGAAGCATTTTTTCTGCTGCTCTCGTGTTAGACTAAGAGACTTGACTGATAGTACATGAATCGGGCAGAAGCTGTTTCTTGGCCTGTCCTCCACTGATTCCGAAGGTTGGGAGTCTGTACTCCTTCAAAAGCTGTGACGGTGCCTCACTCAGTGAGCAGGAGACATTCCCCACCTTCCTCGCTTCGACTGGTGCAAGCAACAGACTCGCTTGAGTTTATATTCCTGTCAATTTGGATTAATGAGGAAGCTTTCATTTTTGTGGAACAGATAGTTCCTGTGCCTCCATAGAGGGCATGCGGCTTTCTTGAGTCAGCACTGAAATGTTGCCTCAGCAGAAACACGACGTACTCTGTGTACCTGATTTGTACTGCAAATCTTCAGGACTGAACAGATGTGGTCGTGAAATATCTTTGGCACCTTTTATAAAGAAAGGACCACTCTCTTCGTTGCCCTGGCCGAGTTCCAGCCTGGTTAATTGCGTTCTGTCCTTCCACGCTTCCCCAGCCGTTGCAAATGGGTACCGCAGGGTTCCTCGCTTCCCAGCGTTAACTGTTGCGTAGCATTGCGGTTCATTGGCAAGCAGCTGTTTTTGTGTTTTGCTGTTGGGCAAAGTGTTTTTTTTTTTTTTTTTTTTTTTTTTTCCCCTGGTTTAATTTCCCTGTGCATTAAAAATCTTCCTGCTCTGTGTTAAGCAGAAAACAGATGTGCCACAAAGACAACAGCATTGTTTGAAATGGAAGATGTACTGCCATAAAAACCCTGCAGTAAAAACTGTGACACCATTGATTTTCAATGGAAAAATGACTTTTTGATGAAATAATTCTGTAGCTGCCCTATGGGCTCTCGTTTACTAGATGAAGGAACTGGAAGCTGTGATGTGTTGTGGAAGATGTAGTTCAATCTGGAACTGGTTTCTTGTGATGAACAGGCTCATGAGGCACCTGAAGATTGTTCCCGGGAGGCCTCTCAGCAGCACTTCAGAACTGCTGCGTGGATTGCGGGTGTGTTTAACCAAGGAAGCTCCTTCCAGAGTTGAATGAAATACAGCAAATGCTTATGAGTTTTATACCATCTGGAATTAAATAATAATTCTCACTTTAATATCCCAGCTAACAAGGAAACTGGGCTTACATGGTCATGCTGTTTGTCTTGGTCCTCTTCCCAAAAACTTGTAGCCAGGAAATGAGAGCCTAAGGGATGGCTGTAAGTAATTGTCATTACATAGTGGAGAATCCAGACAGGACAGAAGAACAGGAAATAAACAGATAGTATTTGGCTGTTCTTGGAGTGATTTAGGATGTGTACAAGCATCCCCTAAGTACAGATAGGAATCTTTGTTGATACCAAGAAAGAATCAAGCCTCCTTCAGAAAGAGGTTGAAAAGTTTGTGTTTGTTTTGCAGCTCACCCATCTGGGAGTTACGGAGGACTTGGAGGGCCTGACTCCATATGCACAATTCCTGGGGCCAGAGCAGAGGAAGGAATGGGCAGCGCACCGGGCTGCTGTGGCACTGTTCATTGCCAGCCACAGAGGCTGTGTTGGAACTGCTGACTTTCTCCTGAGGAATGGTAATATTCACAGCTAGTTACAGCCAGAAAAGAACTGTGCTGAACTCCTTCCTGCTACCAAGATCTTAGAATTTTAGCTTAACTGTTTTGCATAGGTGTTTTTAGGGGGGATTTTCAAGTCTTTATTAGTCCTGATAAATGGGAAAAGATTAATAAATAAATACAAGATAACCTTGAAAACAATAAAACCTGCTGCCATTGCTAACTTTTAGTGTTAATGTAGGAATTTCTTACTGCAAGCAGCATTTCTGTTTCTGATTTCTATTCTTTGACTCTCATTTATTGCTGGGGTTTTTTTTTAAGGACCTAGAAAAGCTCAATATTGAATCAGTCCTGTGTAATGCTTTATCATTCACTGAAGTGCATTAAGAGCTGCAAGTGCTAGTTTCAGGGCTCTGGCCTTTGGGGTTTTATTAGTTGCTTTGCAACTAAATAAACCTTGTTTTCCCCGAACATGTCCTTCAGGTCAGTTCAGGTTACTTCAATGTCCTGAAGTGCTTGGAATTTGTTCTCCTTTTCAATGATTAAAAGGTGATTGCTGAGGAAGAAAAACACCTTGTCCAACAATGTTTTCTTCAACCCAGATTCTTGAACCTGGCTCTGTTAGAGCCACCTTGTTTAAAGGAGGGCATTTTTGTGTTTCAGTGACAGGTCTTGATGCAGAAGCAACGGTGATGCTCAGCCGGGGCAAAGCAGGCAGTGCTCCCCTGAACAGAACAAAGAATATCAAGTTGTTGTACGTTAACCATATTTGCCTGAAGGCAGGAATGTTTATTCAGTAGATAGACTTGTTAATTCCAGTGACTAGCTTGTGACTAAAGCAAAATGTCTTCAGAAGAAAAGTGAAATAAATTCTGGCCTGCAGATGGCATTTGCTCCGTGTGCCATGCTCAACCCAGACTCCGTGTGCTTTGCGCAGGTGCGAATGTGCACTCGAGAACCCCGCTGGGAAGGACAGCCCTGCACCTTGCCGCGTTCGCGGGCCGCTGTGCCTGCGTCGAGCTGCTGCTCGGCTCGGGGGCACAAGCGTTTGAGCCAGATCACGAGGGCCAGACCGCGGTGAGCCTGGCCCGCCTGGCGGGGCAGAAGCAGAGCGAACGGACCATGTTCCGCTTCGAGTGGACCAGGAAAGCGCCCGACGCCTTGTCACCCACTGAGGCCCTGTCACCCACCAGCTCCGAAACCAGCCTTGTAACGGACGTATGATCCCATCTCCTGAAATACAAATGGGCTAACTTGGTTCTGGCAAGTTTCAACGGGCAGTCAGTAATTTTCCCAGAGACCCCTACTCCAAATCTAGGTCACTGGGTGGGATTTGTAGGGTTCAGATGTGAAATAAACTCACACGCTGATGACGTTGCAGCCAAAATGACAGCTGACTTGATAGCGCAGCTCTCAAACATGCTCTTAAATTGTAGCTTAAGTATTTTAAAAACTGTTCCACAGCCAGATTGGCCATTTATTTAATACAGTTTGTAGTGGGAATGCCTGTCTGTGAGCTTTTTGGAATGCTCCTTGCTAGGGTAATATCCTCGTAGTTGGCTGTAGACCAAGTCCGTGTAAGTTAATGGGTGTTGCAGGGGACTGGAAAGCTCTAGATCTTTAATCCAGTTCTGCCCCTGACTGGCTTTATGGCCTCTGGCAGATCGGTTAAGGCCTGTTTTATAAGCAGGAGAGTCTGTCTGCCATGGGAGGGTGTAAGCAAAGCTTATGTGCATGTGAGCATGGCTAAGTACAGTTGCCCAAAGTCAAAACTGGTGGGTTTTTACTGTCTTCAGATTTTTAAGCATCTAAGCTTCGGCAGGTTCATGAAGTCAGTGGCAGGGTGAAAGGGCTTGCTGCCCGTCTGCTTTGTTGGTGTCCCAGCTTCCCTCGACGCTTTAGAAACAAAAACACTACTTTGATGTCTCTGTGCCTCTCTAGTCAGTAGGAGAAAATGGAGCTTCTGCTCTGTATCCTGAGAGCATAATGGAGACTTGAAATGTTCAGCTCACTAGCAGTTTCCATCCTCTTGCTTGAAGAGAGGTTTTTTTCCTTCATTAACCACAGAAGAGGTGGTTCTGGGTGGGAATGGAGCACTTCAGAGAGTTTGGCCCGCTACCTTCTGGCCTGCAAAGCCCCTGGTGTAGCCAGGAGACTACAAATGACTAACATGGGTGGTTCTTGATTGCTTGAGTCAAAGGGTTTTCTTGAGCTGGTACCAGGACTACTGTGTAGGCATCGAGGTAGGTAGTGAGTTTTGGCCTCAGCACCCAGACCCGTGTTGCGATTCTTGGCAGTGATTTTGACCTTGCTGCAAGTAAGTCCCTCAGCCGAGTATTGGTGTTTATGAAACAGAGTGGGACACTAACCTAATGTGCCTCCAGACCCCGGCTGCATTCCCCAACCCTGCTTGTCCATTGAGTCTGGGGCTTGGATCCAGCTGCCCCTTCCTGCACCGTCCCTGCCATGGGCCTGTGCACGACTGCAGGCAGCATGTGTGAACCGGGCATGGAAGCTGAGGAAACGGGGGAAGATAATCCCTTTTCCACATCTTTTATTTTGTAAATGCTAAGTATTTAGAGTGGTGGCTTTACATCTAGTATGTCCCTTTACTTTTCTTCGACTTTTTTTTCTCCCAGCAGAGGGCACTCGGGGACCGGGCACCGGGCTTCCCACGTTGGGCTCCGTCTGGGAGAGCCTTGGCGTGCCAGGAGGGATGCACCATCACCTCCCGTTCGTGCTCTTCATCATTAATGTATGAA
Source organism: Crypturellus tataupa (assembly GCA_034781795.1). NCBI lineage: Eukaryota > Metazoa > Chordata > Aves > Tinamiformes > Tinamidae > Crypturellus > Crypturellus tataupa. Next base: position 3,934,863 of record JAWLRI010000180.1, on the reverse strand, counting down.
AAATCTTTATGCTTTCCTTGATGCAGATCTTCTCTCTCATTCAATTGCGTGTGAGACTATGGCCAGAGTTTCAAAGATAGTTGTCTTAGTGCCTTCTGGTCTGCTATTTGTACTTGAAGTCTAAGGCAAATCAAAAAAACGTAAGTATTCCTTACGGAATTTTAATCAAGCATTAAAGCAAACTCCAGAGTTTTAGGCTATGGCAAGTACCGATTCTGAAGGCTGTTACTGGCATGTGGGAGGACATGCAGAAATGCTTATGCAAGCTGACATCAATCTGAACAGTGATCCCAGAAATTCCTAATGTTTGAGGGAATACTTTCTTGGTATCACTTAAATAGAAAGTTCACTTAAACAGATTTGTTATGTTGTTCTGCTTATTAATTTTTTGTGTTTGAAACATCTAGTTGTTAAATAACCGCTTACAAGAATGACAAGACCACAAATTATATCAAAGATCAGCAAACAGGGTATAAAAGATGGTGCTTCTGGCATTTTGCTGAGCAGTTGAACGTTTCAAGTGGGATTATACAGAAAAGTCTTTAGAAATCCTTTATTATTTCTTCTTGTTATCTGTCTAGACTGTCTAATCTTTACTCAAGCTTCTAGAAGTGGGGAGAGGATTTGTAATTGCTCCTAAAAATTACGCTACATGCTGCTTGGCTCTAGGAAAGAATGTCATACGAAAAGAATTGGGTGATTTTAGGATAAAGAGGCCTGAAATGGTAGGAAATTAAGCAGTATATGGTCATGTAGTTGGGATCAGATAGCAAGAGTTTGTGCTGGAGGGTCATCCTTTGGAAAGAACAGACAAAAGTCACCAACGAGTTGCAGCTGGAGAAGGGATAAATGCCAAAGTAGAATTGTTTGGGGTCAAATCAAGTTTCAAGAGAATTAATGTCTGTGTGAGAGTGGCTCATGAACACCATGTGCATTTCTGTGTACTCATCTTTAAGAAGGGTGAATCCATACAAGAAAAGACCCATAAACTGGCCAGGAGAAAACTCCTCTTCCAGAGAGAACTTGGAGTGGGGTATAGCCCATGAGAAAGAACCGTGCAAGGGGACATTATTACTCGTTAAGGTCATAAATAGGAAAGGAAGGAAAGGAAGGAAAACTATTTACAGTGAAGGCGACAGTGCCCTGGATGTCTCTGAATTGTTGCCCTTGATAATTTCAAACATTGATAAGACAACACTTCCCCTTCCTCTAGCAATATTTCTAATTTAATATGTGGTTCCATGCAAACTCACTTGTGTTTGGGCCTTTCAGAGCTCCTCCTTTCTGGGTGCTGCAGCAGAGAAAGCCTTGGCACTGTTGTTAAATGTGAGATGCCATGAGGACACAGTGATGATGAGATGTGTCTGCAAACGGGTAGGTGTTGCAGGGTCTGCTGCAGCATTAATTTTCAGACTTCTTGCTGTTTTGTGTGCCAAGGGCCTGAAGGGCATGATGCATCTGACCTGCTGGGCCAAGGGCTAGGTGCTAATTCAGACTATGGCAAATGTCTCCCTGTGCTCCTGATCTGCAGCTCTTAAAGTTCTTGGAATTATGTTACAGATTAAACTTCATTTGTGAAGGCAGAGAGGTTTTTTCTTTCAAAAGATGCCATTTACTGATGGAAATTCCCTATATGTGTGGTTATGGGTGTTTTTGGTCTCCAGCAGAAGCTGAGCGGGGTTTTTGAGTGTTCATGTGTGGTGTCACTGGAAATGCAATGCAGTCGTTTAGATCTAGTATTGTTGCTAAAATACAGGCTACGACAGACCTCTGTGAAACCTGAATATTGGAAATCAACATAAAAAAACCCTGTGATTACTTTGACATCACACAAATAACTTGTTAGCTCAGAGAATTTTTAAACAGGAAAAATAGCAAGCTTGTTGTACCTGTTCCATATTTATCAATAGGCAACCTTAGTACAGAACACTAGAAATTCTTTGTTACAGTCATTTCTTAAACTGAATCAAATGAACAGAAATTGTTAAATGCCAGAGTACAAAATGTTTTATAAAACCCAACAGACATCAGGAAGCCCGTGCTGATTGGGCTCTTAGATGTTGTTTTCATCTTGCTTCAGAAAGAGAATTGTAGTCAGCTTGCAATCTCCCTGATATTGTTCATGGAGGAAGCAGACAAAAAGTACCAATGAAACAGAACGACTGCAATTTAGTTAATTTTATGCAAAACATAATCAGCATTCAAACTGGGAGTTACCAAGCAGAAACATATTGATAGAGAAGCCAAAATACTCTCTGTGGATAAATGTTGAAATATTAAAATCTCAGAGAGCCTCCTGAGAGGCATGTAGCTATATGCCAGGGAAGATGCAGGGGTAAAGCTCAGTACTTCCAAAGTCAAGAACACTTCTAGGAGGCTGCAGCTGAACCTGTGACATGCTGGGTCAGGTCTCCAAATGGTATGAATCAGTGCAGTTCTGGTGTGAGAGAGAACTTAGTATTGATAAGGACAAGGAGAAAAAAAACACTCCTAAGAGTGTGGTTAGAAGAGGGTAATTGCTTATAGAACATAGTTACAAGGGAGCTATGCAAGGGAGCTAGTATGGAAGAACAATGAGGAGGGTAAAGAACAGAAAAATGCAAAGAACTGACTGTCAACTGGGGAATATAATTAGTGGTGAACAGGCAGCTATGCAGAGGTCTACTTTGCAGTCTTAGAGACGCTTTAATTCATGACATGGGACATCTGATGTCTCATTTTATATTTTACTTGTCATGATGGACTTCTGTTAGTATAAAGTTAACCAAACAGATATGCAGCATTGTTATATAGCACAATGTGGGTTCCTTTTCCCTAAACTTTTTGCATCTTACTGAATTTTCCTCATCAATCTCTGTGCCTCAAATCCCTGAAACCTCCAGACCAGTGTGCGCAGACCAGCTCAGTCTATAGCATATCCTGCGTACAGAGGCTTTCTCTGCCTTCACTTTTTATATTTGCTGCATTCTTTGAGTTGTAACCACCAACTGCGTTTAAAGAGAACCATGTTGCAAACCCTGTCTGACGATCATGTTGACCATTAACATTTAGAAGGAATAGTGGTTTGCAAGGGGAAGCCAAAAGCTATACACTTTCTAGTAGGCTTCCAGCATCCCGTTTAGGTTGGTTTAATGCCTAACCTAGGCTGCAATTGAGGTTAGAGCTTTTGGTTTTCCTTGAAGTTCCAGTTCTTCATACGTTGTTCTGTTTACAGATTTACTTGACATGACTGTCTGGTATGGTTTGCCAGTGTTTTGCTAGGATTCCTGTGTGCTCACAAGCTAATAAAGGAACTGTCAACTCAGAAAGACAACCTTAAAATATGATCATACTGGCTTGGGATAAGAAAGGCAGAGACTCCTTGTCCAAACCTCTTCCATGGAATTTGTGATGCTATTTCAATTCCATTGGTTTTCAGTAACCAACAACTCTTGGGGTCAAGCAAAAGTCAAGGTGTAAAAATTCATCACTGTGAGCTTCCTTACTTGTAAGCTGGGCTATATGCTAGAGGAATGAGTTGCCTTATATCTCTTGATAAGTGTTTGTATGCATAATTCAAATGAGTGAATGTGTTTGAATTCCTGCCTGCATTGACTGAATTGGTCTTTGATAATAAGCAGGATAAATAAATCAGATGGGAGTTAAAGCATTGCTGTACTGCACAGGGAAAAAAGAACAGACATTCAGCATAGCAACCTTGAGCAGGAGACGATTTCAAAAGTGACTTAAATGTGCTGACAATGTAAAGGTTGGGCAAGCTGAAGGGGTAGGAGGGCAGGGGACAGAGGAGCAAAACAAACTTGTTCAAAATGGTTTGGCCATATCAGGATTACAGGCTGATAAGTGGCTTATGTGGTTTATTATAGAGAAGTGTTGAGCTAATGAGGTCAGGGAACAAAAGCAACCAGAGAGGCCCGTCGGAGCGGGAGCGGCGCAGGATGCGGATGGGAGCGCAGGGAAGGTACCGGTAGCGCCGGGGGCTGCACGAGCAGCTCTCCTGCCGCCTCCTTACAGAGCGCTGCTCCACAGCCCGGTGGCTGGCAGCTCTTCTGCTCGGCATCACTGGCCTGGGAATTGCCTGGGGAATGAAAACTGGGATCAATACGATCCCAGGCTCCAGGAGGATCTCCAAAGGCAGTCGTATCTCGTTTTGGAAGCCAACCAAGTAAACCAAAGGGAAAGGAGCAGGGTACAGAGGAACCTCCGTGTGAGTTAGAAGGACAGTCAGGCCTTGTCTACCCATGTTAAAACACTGTGAGATCCTTCTATGCTGGTTTGACCAAGCAGGAATTCTTCAAGGCCTATGAGATGGGTGTCTGCTCGCTGTAGATGAAGAGAAGAATCTAACTTTTGATGTTACTGGAAGTATGAACTGCAGGTGAGCTGCCTTGTAGGCCAGCACACTGACTGTATATTATTTCAGACTAAGGAAAAAACTTAGTGGTTTTGAAAGTACTTGTTTACTCTTCTGAGTTCTTTTCTTCTTTTTAGCTTTAGTGCCCATCTTCATCTGTCCCTTAAACTGTAAATTTTACACTTTTTTCTCGGCTGTGTCTAAAAGTGTAAAATAAACAGTTAATAGCAGAAATAATAAAAGAACTATGTTTAATGCATTAAAGCCTAATACCCTCATTGCTTCCTTCATTCTTTTAGATAATATACTAACCACTCCCATGTAAAAATACTTTCTCAAACTTAGGCCATATCTCTAAATGTATTTTTTTACTCTTAGTTTTCAAAGAACAGATTAGATTATTGGAAATACAATCTTCCTTGTTGGCATACCTTCTACTACCACTATTTATATCCATAAATATTTCCAGTATCTGATGTGTATTTTAACACTCTTGAGCATGTCAATAACAGACTTTTTTTTTTCCTTTGAGTTCAGGGACTGAAGAGCTGTAGGGAAAGCTGAACTGGTGAGGACAGAGGCTAAGACAAGTCATGAGTGGTATCTTCATCTCAAATCCTAGTGTTTATGTTGCATCAGACTTGAGCTGTGAATGTGGAGTGGTGGAAGAGCCCTTGGGGAAACCGGAGATCTACTTGGAGTTTTTTTGCTGATCAAGGGGTCTCTTGAGGCTTTTCTGCCTCCTGTTTACATGCTGTCCAGTTCAATGTCATGGTCCGGGGTACTGGTGACATGAGTTTTGACATGCACGCTACCCCATGCAGAAAAGTGCATCCTCCTGTGTTTGCTTGCACTGTTGTAACAATAATAATGAAAGAGGGATGAAAGAGGGATGTCCTCTGAATACTCTGTCGGTTCTCCATGGCAAATGGTCAGTGTTGGTTAGAATCTGCATCCTTGGAGTTCTGTTGTCAGTTTGGGCTGTTGTCACGTGCTTAGCTAATACCCTCTAGTAATTTTATTCCTTATTTGCATGCACACTTAATGTCCTTAGTCATTAAACTGAAAAATGTTAACCTTGTCATAGTTAGTGACTGGAAGCAGAAAAGTCCATTTAGTTCTCAAGGGAATGAATTCTAATTTTCTGCCTGTCAGAAAGTGACATTTTACATATTTTTCTCTCTTTTTCCCACCAGTTTAGTGCTAAATTTAAATGTGCGTGTCGTAGGAATGGACCTTTTGTCCGTGCTAAACCCCCCAAAAGCCTTGGCGGGTGTCCAGTGTGTGAGACTTGACCAATAGCTACTGCTAGAGCTCATTTCATGCATTGAGAGAATGGAAGGTGAGAATGGAAAGTTCTAGAGATGAGAGGCCATTGCAGAGGGCACATTAGCATTGCACGTCAGAGTGCATATTTTTCCTCCCAGAAAATAGGGATGAAAAGCAGCTCATCTGGAATAAAATATCCAATGAAGAAACAAATTATGTTAATCAAGCAGACTAGTACTGATATTTGTCACTAAGATGTGACAACCTCTATTAAGTGTCACAAGCTACTGGGAGCTTCTAAAAAATATACTGCTTTGAGGGCATCTTGTCTGCAGATACAGACTTCCATGTTCTATGAAAGGCAATACCTTGTCTCTTGAAAAAGAGATAGCATTTGTGGCAAAGAGAAACAACCTTCCCACAGATTGCAGCTGTTTATTTGGCACTCTATTAAGTGCTGGTCATCTTATCTCATCAGTGAATATTTTATAAGTTACTTTTTTTTGGATAAGTTTGCACAAAAATGTCCTAGCAAGACGTTGTGTACTGGCTGCTGGCCATGTTTTGAGGAAGAGAAGATACTACAAAGAACTCTTGAGTCTAAATTAAAAAGAGAGATTAAAGAGAAAATGAGGTGTGGTTGTTTAGCTTTTTACAGATGGTAACCAAGGCAGGAGAGGCTGACTGTTGTGGCCAAAGTCACCCTGGGAGTCTTTGGAATTGCATCCTGACCTTTGAAGTCCAATTCCAGTGTCTTTATTGTCAGATTATCTTTCTATTCCCTTGCTACTCAATGTAGATTTAAGATGCACATGTGCAATGAGCCAAATGTGTCCTGTGCATGTTTGATTAGCCAAATTCTGACTCTAGATACCTGTGCCAAGCTTTTCCTTAGCTAGTTAAGGGTATATTCAAGGTTGGACTCGACCTAAAGACTGCAAACCAACATTGCTGTTTAGTTTATGAAGCATCTCCTTCCTTGATTCGGGTGGCATCTCTTAGCCCTTTGGTATTTTAAACCCCAGAGGCTTCTCTTTAAGCTCTGGAGAAATGATAGCAAGTGATAGCACAAGGGTAATAAGCCAGGTGCCTGTTTGTGTGACCTTCTGTATTGCCTGCACAGTAGATAGTGATTAGTGATTAGTATGTAACAAATTAATAAATCAATGCCATAAGCAAACCATCCCTTACAGTGGCCTGGCAAATCTCTTCACTGTCTGAGAGACGAGTGAGGCAGTTGCAGGCATCACATTCTCTTTATGCTGCGTGTAAATCCCTTGGCACCGTGAGGTATTTTGACACCTTGCAGATATGATGCACAGATGAGATGAAATCCTGCTGCATGGTAAATTTGAGATTTGCTGAGGAAAGCATTTGGAGTTTTTTGCCTGGTTTTGTTCTGCACTGATGCTGTTGGGAGGAAGGGTGAGTGGTCAGCACAGTAACTGTGGGTTCAGGAGACCCAGCTTGGATGGGGTCTTACTGCCTTCCCTGGAAGGGTTTATCCACACTGACTAATGTCAGATAAGTGACTTCAGAGTCTAAAGATAAGACCTTATTACCTAAGCAGCTGCTGCAGCTTTATGAGAGAGAAAGGATTCTATAGGGTATCACTTGGAGGACCTAATTTGGACTGCAGTCCTGAATTGTGGCCACAGAAGTTTAAAATTAGTCTGGGTAACTATCAAACATCACTGACTTTAGTCTCTCTAAGCCAGAATCAAGCAACTAATTGAGTGATGCTCAACTGTGATGCTGGTATCATCATCATCAATGGGATGTTAAATCCCTGAAGAATTTGGTGAAGTTGGTCCCATTTCCTTAGGAAATTGAAACCATTTAGAAGTGTTGTTAATTTAAGGATTACAGGTAATTAGTGCCTGTGCAACTGAGAGATTCAGACAGAATTTGGAGATTGTTTCTGAATTTAGGCAAACACCTCCAAATCCGGAGTAGGACTTGGGGAAATAAATTCTCGAAGAAGCTGATTTTTTTTTTTTATTCTCTTTGGTTAGGAAATGTGGTGTGTGCAGTTTTGGGGGCATGACATACATTCTGATACAACAAGTAGGTGTCTGCATAATTAGAAAGGACAATGAAAGGCAGTTGATGAAACCGTATACAGCCCAATTATGTGTAATGAAGCTGTAATTCTTAGAGAAGTCCGTAGTTGTCATCAGGAGAGAAAGTGAAGCTTGCACATTTTGTTAGTGTCATAAGAGACCTGAGATGGAATTACAGCCTTATGAGCTTTAATATTTTATGACATCTCATCCGATTAGAAAGAACTTCTTTTCTAACTATTTATTTTGCTAGTTAGTAGGTCTTTTCTAAATTGCCACCTTCTGCTCTGCACTCTCTTCTTACTAGCAGACTCTGGACCAACTGATATCTAGACTTAATTTAAGGAGCATTTGTGGTTACACCTGTCTGCAAATCTTCACACTTTTGGATAGTCATGGTCCTGCCTGAACTGGTAGCTCTATTAGAAGATCTGCAGGTTAGTTAAAGTCTAAATTCAGAGCTGTTTCTTAGAAGCAAAGAGTGGGGAAATTTCACAATTGATTTCAGCTCTGCCAGATAATAGATCTGATGTATTTTATGTCGGGTGTGCAAAAGGTATCGGGTTTTGATGAGACCAGATGCACAACCTCTTTGAACCTGAACTGTATGACAGACCCTGTAAATTGCTTGTCACATGGTCTGGGGCTATTCAATAGGTATATGAGGCCACAGTGCATATTTACTGAACTTTTCCTTCTAAAAAATGAAGATGAAAAAAATGTCAATCTTTTAAGTCCTCAGCATAGCAAGAGATTTGACTGTCTAGGTTTGAAGACTGTCATATGATGCTTGCATTACGTCCATGACTTTTATTTCTGCATATGTGTTGCCTGGCTCTAAAACAACTGTAGAAATGCAGCCAAATACATATGAGTGTAAATTACTCTCCAAGTAATACTTATATTATTCGTTGCCCTTTGTGTTCAGCAAAGCCCCAACAGACTGTTAACTGCAGCAGAGGCTGTAGGCAGGGAGACAGTCAGATTCCCCAGCAGGAAACAAAAGGAGCAGCTTACCACTACTGACAGATAAAGACTGATTAACAGTGACCCAAAAACGCAAAGGAAAATGAACACCTGACTTAGGTAATACTTTTTTCTCCTTCTTGAGTTCTTTAAATGAAAAATACCACACAAATTGGTTAGGATATACATCAAGGACATTTGAATTGTGATCTGAGGATGAAGAAGGTGGTTCCTGCTCAAGTTAAATAGGACTGACCCAAGGTCAAGGAGTTCATCTTGAGCTGTCCGTTTGCTATTGGCAATTCCATTATAATGCTTATTTGCTGAGCAGCCTCCAACCTTCGATAAATAGGAGGACAAGCACTCAGTGAAAGCAACCTGTTTTGCTGCGGGCAGTGGCGGGAGCTGCTGAAATCGTTTCTCATCTGCGTAGGAATGACTCGGAGATGTGAAGGGCCCGGCCGCTGGGCGCGCGCATGGCCGGCTGCTCCCCCAGAGCCGACTCTGCCTGCCTGTTGCTGCACTTTGACCCAGCTCCCTGCGCTCCCTCTGCCCTGGCCCGATGTCCTGCTCGGAGGTGGCCCAAGGCCCCTCATGAGCGCAGTCTGCAGTGAATTCGGCTGCCCCGGGCCCGAGTCCCCAGGGCTGGGGTGCTCCCTGTCCCCAGGGCCGGCCCGTGGGCCCTGCTGCCTCACCCTCCCCCTGGCAGGAGCAGGTGAGAAGGTTTTTTGTTGGAATCTTGAATTTTATCGGTGTTTTGTTGTAGAAACTTGAGCTTTTTTGTTACTGACACAAGTCAGAGTAACAAACTTAAAAGAGATGACAGGTAATTATCCTTGGAAATACTCTCCAAAATAATGGGTGTTTTGCTGTCCTGAGGCTGCGTTGCTGCGGATAACCAACGCCCTGTGCTGTCTGCGGCTACAGCCAGGAGGGAAAAGCACTGGGGACCCCTGCTCCTGCCAGGGGAAGAGCAACCAGTGTCCGCTTCCCCCCAGCCTGCCACCACGGCACCAGTATCTTTGCCTCTCTCTAACTACGTGGGTTTTGTCCATGAAGCAGACGGGTGCTTAATGGAAATGCGCCCGCACATGGGGAGCGGGAGGCGACCTGCAGCTTTCCCGCACACAAAAGACATGGCTGTGCTCTGGCAACAAGGAATCGGCACTACTCCATTTCTCCAGACAGGGACTGTAGCTCACTGGGCTGTTTTTTTTTTTAGGGGTTCTTGTTTTGGTTTTGTTTTTGCTCCAGTTTTTAAAGACGAGAATGTTGTGTCTGACGCGTGTCGGCAAGCAGAGGAGATTCACGAGCGCAGCCGGGTTCATCTTGCTCCCCTGTGAGGAATATAAGCGTTAACCGTCTCTCACTTCAGGGGAGGAAGGGGGGTGTCTGCAGCCTGCGAGAAGGCAGCGCCAGGGCCGGGTCAGGCTGGGGCGCGGGGCTGCCGGCAGGACAGACGAGCTGGGTGTCACACGGCAGCCTGGAGGCATCATTGGAAGAGGCAGGAGACGGGAGCGTGTGAGCAGGAGGGCGCGAAGGCCGCGCTTGGGTGCAGGGCTGCTCTCTGCAGTGCTGATCGTTCTGGCAGCGGATTCAGAAAGATGGGCTGAGTGAAGAGCTTTCATCAGGGAAGCGGGGAGAGAGCGCTCACTTCTGCGTTGTCTGCATTGCGGCTCTAAAAAATGTTATTTTCCTGAGCTTTTGAAAGCATTTCTTAATAAAAGTCCCGTTCAGACATGTTTAATCTAAACCCGGTATCAGCAAGGCCTGATCATCCAGTTAATTCCATCCAGTTAAGCTGGTGTCAGTGATGGTACATAACAGAATAGGACTGGGGGGAAGGGGGAATTCTTTTGTGTTTGTTTTTCATGGTTGTATCTATTTTTGCACTTTGAAGAATCTCTGCTATTTCAATCACAGCTTCTTTCGTGAAGTAGATGAAGTGTGAGGCAAAAATATGAAGAAAAGGGCCAAATGCGAAGATGAGTGAGATTTGGCCTAATGTACAAATCGTAGGACCAAAAGGCAGGGTTTAAATTAATGCAGACAGCTCGTACTGACTCGTCACTTCTTAACTTCAGCCAGGTTTCAGGACAGCTATAACTGTGGTTGCACCTGACCTGAAAGAGGCTGCACAAAGTTATCTCATGATAAATAAAAGGTAGAGCTGGGACTACAGGTCTGGTGAGGCAGCTCACAATTCGGAAGACAAGGCTCCTTCATTCCCTGCACACTAGAGGCACAGATGTGATCCCTTCTCTCTGTTCCAAAATGGTTAAAATACAAACTGGAAGATAGTAGCTTTCTTCATTCTTACAATATTCATGCAATGACCTGAGCTCAGCTCAGCATTAGTCACTGAATTCCATCCACAGAGTTATAGAAAATCTTTGTTTTAGACTTTAAAGGCCCTTTGACTTGAAGGGAGTTCAAAGCAAGGTTTAGCAGCTTCAGCTGGTTAGACTTGATTCTTCCTTGTGCCTGCTCTGAAGTTTGAATTGGCATCCAAATATTCAAAGAGTTGGGTCCCTTGGCTTCAGATTCTGCTTCATAGCTGCTGTACTGAGAGTGCATAAGCAATGGGGTAACCCAAGGTGCAGTCTTTTCTGTATTAGTCATAGGAAACTTGAATTGGAAGGAATTTCAAGTAATCATTTTTTTTTTTAATCTCTGCCTCTGACACTATCAACTTATATCTGTTTCATGTTATTTTCCGAAGGTTGTTCTAAAACAGCTAGCATTCTAAATTTCACATCCATTTGGAATGGAATTGTGACAATGGCATTTGTGAAACTATTCTGTGCTGAAATGCTTTGCTTGTTGTTGATTTGAGCTGAAATGTTTTGCTTGTTGTTAATTTAACATTTTTAAATCGTGGGAAAACGATACAAGAACTTGGACTTAATTTTCTGAGCTTGTTACCAAGAAAGAGAGAACTTACTGTATTAATATTGACTAAAAGGGGGGGGGGGGGGGGGAAGCCCAATTTTGAGTTAAATATAATTATGTTTTTTTTCCCTGCTATCCTTATAATCTTTAGCTTTTTGGTTACTGACACAAGTCAGGGTAACAAACTTAAAAGATATGACAGGTAATTATCCTTGGAGATACTTTCCAAAATAAAGGTATTTTAATGCATTATTCTATAATGCACCTGGGACATCTCTTCCATAAAACGGAACTACCTCTATTATGCGTTTCCAGAGAGGAGGGGGGATGCTTATTCTAAGTTCAGATTTTTCAGATCTAAAGAAAGTGCACCAAGAAGTAACAACCAGCATTTGATCTACAATTTTCTGTGCTGTTGCTAAACACAGTGAATTTTTTGTACTCATAGGAGGCTCAATAGGACTGTGTAATGTTACTTTTGAGATCAAGGTACTGATTCAAGAATAATTAAGGAATCAAAGTCTGGAAAAATCTTCCATTGGAATTAGACATAGCAAGGCTTTTTGCCAATCTGCTTTTGCATCTTTCTGAAAAGAGGGTGTTCTGAAGGATGTGCTGCCCCACGTGTCCAGCCAGAAGTTTGCACATTATGGTAAATACAGCTGCATTTGTTTAAGTGATTAGGAATTTAAATTAACCTGCTGTGTTTACTTTTATGTCTGATCCCATCTGATTCTCCTTTTCTGAACATCTGGTAAACTGCCTCCCTGACTGCTGACATTGCTGGCCGAAAGCTGTGGCGCTGCATGGTAGCACTCCATGAGCCAGGCCCGTCTGTGGATGGTGCCGAGGAAAAGGCAGGTATTTTAAAATACTGGTCACAAATTCCTCTATGGGTTTCTCTGCAACACTGTATCTGGTGGCTTTCCGTGATCTTGGGATTGTTCTGGGCTTTTCATGCTCTATCAGAGTCACTAAAACCCAGCAGTCAGAGTGGTAAGCGTGTCCCACTTCATATATGGCAGCACTGTGGTCTTTCTGCACTGATATGCAGAGCTGCGCTGTGGTACTGCTCAGGTTATACCAGAGCATTTCCAGTTAGAAACCTTTATGGAAATAAATTTGCCATGGAGACAGTTGGGGAAAAAAACATTCTTTTAATCTCTTGGACTTACCCTGTGTGTTACAGAGCAAGTCTTGTGGCCTGTGTGAACAGATTGCAACTTTAAGGTCAACATTATCTCCATTTCTTTTGACTGAAATAATGATCCTTTTCTGTGCTGTTTCCCTGGTGTAACATGAATCAGATCTTAGCAATGTACATTGTTTTAATGAGCTTTCTAGTTTTGTTTTATTTCCTGATACTGCTTTTCTGCTGTTCTTTCCCAGATACGACAGAGAAGACTGAAGGGCTGATGTGCCCTGAAAGGGACTGGGTCATCACTGAGCAGAACAACACGATCATTTTCTAGTGAAGTCCAATTTATTACACTGTGGTCCTGTGAAAGGATTTAATGTGCTTTCAGCTAGGCAGATAACAATTTGATGGATGTGAAAGCCCTAGGAGTTGGGAAGACCATAACAGTCTTGTAGTGGCCCTTATCTGCCTTGGTACACGGACACTTAACCTTTTCAAGGCGAGCTAAACACAACGCATGTAGGAACCTAGTGCAGCAAATGACTTGGATGGAGTCTCCCAGGAGTACAGATTTCTTGTCTGGTTGCTAGTGACTATGGTAGATGGGTGTTTGTTGCTTTGGTATTTTGTAGAACATGGCAGAAAACAAAAACTAAAAAAGGAACCTACACTAACCAGGGAGATGATGTAGATGTGTGGGGAGCCGTAGGATTGTTTTTTTTCCTTTAGTGACTTATCTCCTCCATCTTGTGTGACAAGTGATGTCAGTGTGAAAGTGCTTCAGACGGGGCAGAACAGCCAAAAGCAGAAAATGGAGAGAGGAACTTTTGCACAGTGACTTTTTTTTTTCTCTATTTGTTAGGACTGCAGTGGGTATCCGTCAGGACGGTCACAGCCTGTAACTTCATAGCAATGTCTCCTGTAGATTAGTGGTGAGATTTGTTCTCTAAGTGGCCACTTTGTGCAGTAGTTAAATGAATTTGCTAGCACATATGTGCAGTAGTTAAATCAATTTGCTAGCACATACAGTGGTTGCTTTTCATTTTGCTTCTCTCAATGTGCAACACTTATGTGGTCACTGCAATTTTGCTATGACTACTTAGTCAAAATCACTATTTCAGTATGATCTAATCAAAAATCTTTATTTTCTGGCACAAAATGTGTTTTAAATGACAATCTTTCAAGTCTGAGCCCCCTGTAAAACATCTTGTATTAGTGAAATTACAAATAGCAAGTGCCAGTTCTATGTCAGTTCTGACAGCACAGGAAGAACACAATGTGAAGGAAAATAGAACAGGTTTTTGCCACCTAATTCTGCTGTTTATAAATCATGCAAGTGCTTGTGAGCAAGATACATCTGATGTCCTAGTTGTTCGACATAACCCCAATTGTCATTTAAGCTTCTACTGCTATTTCATCACATTTCCAGGAAAGTGTATAAAGGCATAAAGCCCCTGTGGCAAAAGATAGATGACTGATATGTTTTCATGTTTTGCAGTGGAGAATGTGTATCAAACACAGTGAGACTTCTGCTTAAGAAATTGTGGAAGCTTCACCCATAGCTCAGGTTTAAAGGTGAGTCTGTTACCAGAGAACTAGTTTATCTGCAAACAACAGTCAAAAGGCAGGATGACTTCAGTCATCAGAAAAACACTTTAGCTAAGGATGGATTGTCTATTTGCTAATATGACCTTAGACCTTTCATGAAAAATTGTATCAAATAAATATTAGATTGATACACAGAACACATAAATATATTCTTATTTTTGAATTTTGAGTAAAAAGAAACAGTGTAGCTTTATGTTTAGAAACATCCCATTCCTGTTCTGATTCACACACAAGTGCCAGTCTAAGGGGTGCCTATTGAATTTCAATTGTCTTGACTTTTGCTGCATTTCTGAAGTGATTTCCTTTTGTTTGGATACGTTTCGCTAGGGTAGGCACTGAGTCCTGACCTTGGAGAAAGTGTGATATTTTGCAGCGTGCAGTGACATCTATGTGCCCAACTTGCCTCTAATAAATAGGTTAATTTCCACAAATTAAATGCCAGGTTTGAAACATTACAAAGCAATTTAATAATTCTGCACTATCCTTTTGTATTCAGTTGGGGCAGTTGATTGGGCAGTCTGGCAGTCGCAAATTCACACCGACTACACAATTTTTTGAGATATAAAAGGTAAAAGTTTTGGAGAAAGAAAATATGTTTATGGTTTCATGTGTTCTTGAAAACAAGCGATAAATGGCGTTACACTAGAGGAAGACGTTCAAATTTTGGACAATGTGCCTTCCACATCCCAAATTAGGCTATATCAAAGTTTCTCATGAAGTAAATATGTCTTATATGATGGAAAGAGTAATAATAATAACCCTCATTGTTGATGCAGAGTTAATTTCCAGATGCTGGGCGTAAGTTTCAGAAGTGTCTAACTGTAGATGGCAGACAAATTATTTCGATTTTCCAAAATCAAAGCATGACTAATTACAATTTTACTTCATACAAACATCTCCTAGATATTAGGTGCCAGCTTTGGTTCTTTTGTATAACACTTTTAAAAATCAATAAATGAAAACAAACTAACAAAAAAACAGTGATTTTGAAGCTTCTTTTTTCATTTAACCTTTCTACAGTAATTCTTGATTCTTGTAATTTTGTTGCTACTAAATTGCAGATCTTTACTGTATCTGTTTAAATTGGACAGGAGTCTAAACAAGTTGAAACTTGTGATAAAATACTGACTATAAACACAGCAATAACAAGAAAAAACTCTGATTTGAAATACTGTTTTTGCAATTACCTTGTTTCTTGAATGAACAGTTTAAACATATTCTAGTTAGTTAGTAGCTAAATTGCCATTGAGATTAAATTTCCAGAATCTGATTCCATGATATTTTTTATTCTTTTTATTTGTATTATTTTCTTTTGGTTTTTTTTAGTAATGTGTCTGAAATTACTTCTGCTATGTATTCTCATTCTTGGGTAATCTTTCCAAAGGATATGAGTCACTTCTCTGTTATTTGTAAAGAATATGGAAAAAGTAAAATATTATTTTGTGGGCTTTTGGAACTGGATTTTCTTTTTTAAAAAGTGGGATGTTGATCATTGTGAATCATTTCTTGGGAAGAAAGAAAGAACAAACACGAGCAGCCAACCTACTGCTATGAAAGCTAGGGATTTATTGCTGACTCAGGAAGTAGGTACTGATAGTTCCAGAACAAAACAGAGATCTTGTAACAACATTAAAGCAACATTAAAGCTGCTATTGTGGACTTCATTTTTAGAGTAATGAAAAGTATTTAATCTTAAGCCTCTCCATTATTGCAGGAAGCTATGTAGTGCAGTGATGATATGGCTGCTAAATAGGGTGAGATTCCCAAAGCTGCTAAATATAAATGCCATGCGACAAATCTTTCTGTCAAAAAGTGAATAGCTTGGAAGTTTACCTTGGCAGGTTACTCAAGCTATGGGCTGCTTTGATGCCTTTTATTGATTTCCACTCTTTTTTTTTTTGTGAAATAAGTTTGCCATTAGAAGTGATTTGATAATATGCATTGTATATTTATGTAAAATATGTATTAAATGATGTATGAAGGAAGATGGATTTAGAAGCTTTCAATGAACGAAAATACTTGTAGTAGGCCAACTTAGTGTGTGTTTTTGTTGTTGTTTGTTTGTTAATTCAATTATTGTAAGGACTTCAACAGCCTCTTTCTGAGTATTTCACTAGTTCTGGTGGGTATAAACATTTGTGACATATTCCTAGCAATCTAAATCCCTTGTATCCTATTTTTACATACAGGAACATGCTTAGAGCTTGCATGCTGATGACTTAATTGAACAATCAAAAACTGTTCTGATGTCAAAGCTGATTTTGAAAGTGACTTCTCAGCACTTTGCTAAACAGCATGTGTGCTTTATTTATAATGATCAAGCATCTCCATTGGGATATACCCAATTACACATCTGTGTAATTATATAAAGTACCTGTAAAGCATGCAGAATGTAAAAGACAATATATTTAATAATTACCATTCATCTTATTCACCTGTGTGTTTTTTCAAGTTGCTGCGCATAGACTGTAGGGAAAATAGATAACATGGCAGCTGATTTGTTATTTCTGCTGCTCTTCCTCCTCTGTCCCTCTCCATCCCCTTCCTGTGCTTGTACATTCTGTCTCTTTTTTTGCTAGCCCTGGCACTTCAGTAGATGGACAGTGAGATGTTCAGACTATAGATTGGATTGAAAACTAATTCTACAAACATAGTCATAGAATCATAGAATCACAGAATGACTAAGGTTGGAAGAGAACTCTAGAGGTCACCTAGTCCAAACCCCCTGCACACGCAGGGCCACCTAGAGCACATGGCACAGGGCTGCATCCAAGTGGGTCTTGGAGATCTTTAGAGAAGGAGACTCCACAACCTGTCTGGGCAGCCTGTTCCAGTGCTCTGTCACCCTCACTGTCAAGAAATTTTTCCTTAAGTTCCTGGTGGTGTTTAAGTTTGTGGCCATTTCCTCTTGTTCTGTCAGTGGCCACTACTGAAAAGAGGCCAGCCCCATCCTCCTCATGAGCACTGAAGTAGAAATTAGCAACAAGGTGTGATTATAAGGAACATGGTTGATGTGAAACTGAGCTTGGAGTACGTTTGCACATAAAAATAATTACAAAAATGTGCTCTTTTATTGTAAAACACATTTTAAAATATTCTCACTAAATACTTCAAAATCATACACCTGCTGATGCTAGTAAGTGTAATATTTCTGTTGATTTTTTTTAAATGAGTTTACTCATTTTTACATTTAAGTAAATCCAAATCAATATTTGCACCCTGACTACTGTTGATTTAAACTGTAACAAGTAAAATGATACGTTAAGATATTCACACATCACCAAAATGATTGTAGATGTTTATATAAATTGTTTAAGGCACAAATGTGTACATCCAACAGTTCACTACAGTATGCTAATTGATTTAGGAACACAAATGTATCTATATGTCTACTTGTTATTTCTTAAAATCAATCAGAGGGCTCACATGGCCACTTCAGATCCTTGAAAAAGCAGCCCTTAGAGCTTTGGATATGATATCCATGTTCAAGTTCCAGTTCAGGAACAGATGATCTCCAGCCAATAAACCCCTGTGTTGTTTTAGGTACTGGAGGAGATGGATGAACCTAGAATAAAAATAATATGTAGGATTCAGTGATTAAGAAGTTGTTGGTGTTAATTAACACTAATCTAGTGTTAAATATAGTGGTTTTAAATGCAACGTAAACTGTTAGTATTTGGTAGTATATTTAGTTTTGCTTCTCATTCCAAGGAAAAGTAAGTAAAGAGAAGAATTAGCACTTTTGCAGGTTACTAAGATGCTCAGTACCTCTGGGTTATGAATACTCATCTATAATTTTGTAATACATATCTATAATTTTGTTAATACATTTCTTCATCTGCTTTACTTTATTGGGAGAAAAATCTAAGCTTGAATTTTAACTTCTTTCCTTACAGAATAATAAAATTTTTATTCTAGATGACTTCTCTGAACCAAAGCATTTTCTACTTGCTGCAATGTATTTGGTAGTAACACAGCTATGGAATAATAGTTCTGAGGCCAAATGCTGTAGATAAAGTCCAAAATGGTTTTTGCATCAAGGACCTAGGTATCCATTCCACTTTCTTTCTGCTTTAATAGATGGTTAAGCGTCAAGTTAATCTGCAACTAATCTAGCTAAAAAAGAAACAAAACAAAACCCAGCAGCCTCTGCTCGCTGACTGCTGTGCTTACTTTGGCTGAATGATCTCTAATGGGCACGTTGTATCACTTTAGCATCTGGGGACTTACTCAGTAGAGAAATACACAGCAAGAGAACAATGTTTCAGTTCTCCTGCCAGAGTTGCTTTGCTTTGTTCTTTGGCCAAGATTAAAAAATGTTTATGATATTTAGGTGGAGCAGTTTTTCTGAAAAGATAATTTTTATGGACAAAATTGCCACCCACTGAGCAGAATAATGAAGGAAATCATATCCCACCTATAATCTGGCAGAAGGGACAACGAAGAAGTGATTATAAATCTAACACAGATAGAAGAACACATTATTATGATGGTTACCATGAAGGTAAACGTAGATAAAGGCACAACCTTCAGAATAAGGATTTAAGAAATTTCAATCTGAATCTGTAATCCTTTGCCAAGCAGTGTTCTCCTTGGTGAAAAAAAAAAAATCTAAGGCCAAATGGAAACTGGGAGCTCTGTTTCAGGATGTTCCAGGCTGCCCCTGCTGCTGTAGCAGTTGTTTGGCTGTGTGATTTGGAATGTGATTGCGCTGAAGGAGAGGTCAGTGTGACTGACTAAAATTTGAGGCTTGCGACAGAACTGAAGAACAAGTGGCATTAGCCGGAGAAGTGCTCACATTTCACTCTTCTCCTACACTTGTCACAGACTCTAATATTTGTTTCAACTTAATCTCAGTGAAAACTTTTATTACCTCATTTTATTTCCCCAGCCCTGAAATCCTTTGAAGGAAATTCACCAAACAGGAATTTCCATTCTCTTTTGTTTCCTGGGTGATCTCAAAGTGGGCTAACCTTTTTTATTTTTTTTTTCTTTTTTCCTTTATCCTGCTTTTGCCTTTATGAATAGGTTCCTCTTTGTCTGTGATTTAAATGCCTTTATTGTTCAGTTGTGATTGTGAGGGTGGACACTTAAAAAAATCAAACCATGTGTCACACTCCACTCTCATTCCAGTTGTGTAAAACTTTTTGACTAGGAATATAAATCACATGACATAATATCAAACAGTTATAAATTAGCTCATTAGAACCAGCTTTTCCTAGCCTATCTAATTTGCACCACTAAGGCGAACTTAAATGACTGCATTAAAACCAGAAAAATCTTTTTTGTTTGGAGTTTTTTTGTTTGGTTAGTTTTGTTTTTTTTAAACCCATATTTGAGAGATCAGTTTATTCTGGGACTTGAAGCAAGATGTGTTTGTACGTACTTGAGAGGGGTGGTCAGCAGTCACACACTGTGAACACTCCTGTATGCTAAGCTGTATAGCTGACTTTGTGTTAGTAGATGTCGCAGAGGCATATAGGGGAAGTGCTTTACCGAAAGATTATATATGGTGAAAGCTCTGTGAACTAAAAACCACATCCAAAGGGTAATTTCTTGTCTAAATGAAAGCATTTTAAAGCATTGCATTTTAAAGCATACAATTTACTTTGACCTTTAGTTAAAGGCCCACATCTAATAGACAACTGATTTTTAGAGTTTGAGTGGTTGCTTAAGAGATTCCACTGTATTGCATTCTTTAAAATCTAATTTTATAACCTTAATATATTTTTCCACAGGTGTCACAGGTCGAATCTGCAGATGTGCTGGAAGCTCTATCTTGGGCTTAGCTTTCTCTTTCTTCTCATCTTCAATCAACTAAAACCAGAATATCTACATTAAAAAATGAACACTTTATCCTTAGAAATATATTTTAATGCCTGATATCTATATCTTTATTGCTTTATCTGATAAACACTCTGCTCTTACCATATAGAATAGGATAACTTACTGTAGTGATTTGGAAGTCAATGTAATTTACTTCTGGATTTTAGGAATGTATTTATGAATTTTAGCTGAAAGGCTAAAAGTGTGATTCCACCTCTCAATTATATCATCCATCAAACCAAAGATTAATTCATGCTAAATATATTCTCCTATATAATCACTACTTAAAATCTGTCATACTTTTCAGCCGTAGCCCTATTTGTGCAGTGCAAAGGCCGATATACTTAACTGACCATGTTATCAATGATAGAATGGAAATCCTTGAAGATGCAAGGATTAAAAGGTACTAACTTGGATGCTTGTGGGGTAGGTTCAAAATTACCTTATTTAAATTTATGTCAGGACTTTGCTGATCCTGTTCTTTAGCAACAAAAAACCCCATGATTTCAAATGTAATATTATTTGCTACTATACTCTGCTATCTAAACACTGAGGACATCTCTCTCCAAATAATTTAGTTTGCTGTAAGTTTCCCCACTGAAAATTTAATTAGCTAGAACCTTTTCCCCTTGATTTTTAAACTACCATATGGATAGACAAAGGGGAAATATTTTCCTGTCAATGTGCATCTAGTTCTTGTTAGCAGTAGTGGAAGTCATATTTATCAAGAGAAATTTATCAGAATATGCACAGCATATAAATTACTACTTGCTATTTTTTTTCTAAGGAAAACTGAAACTTTGAGGCCATCTTGAAAGTCCTGCATTTGTTAAGTAGGAACCTAACTATAGCAAGCTCAGTACTCCTCTTTTTGTGTACAGATGAGGATATAAAACATAGCTTAATCAGAAGTTGTATTTATTATTCTGGGTAAACAGTCTAAGTAAATTTCAGGTGTTGCTTTATTCTAATCACTTTTACCTCTTCGAGAGGTGTTGATAAAAATCCCCAATTCTGAGACCATCTCTTTGCAGCTTCTAGCTCACGTTCAATGTATTTTTTCCTGAAGCAAACAGAGATACGTTTGAAAAGTAAATAAAGCTTTCTAAAACACAGCCCAGAAACACTTGTCAACAAACCAAAGGCCTTAAGGAGGGAGCTTTAGTCCTCTACCTCCAACCAGTAAGTTCGTGGCTAATGTGGAGATAAGGACAAAATATTTCCAGTGGGTTTGGAACTTCCTCCCAGATTATGCTTATGTTGGGATAGGCTGGGTGGAGGAGCCTGCGGTTGCTATGCCACCTTTCTAGAAGGCTCGAGAAGCAAAAGCCCCCCAATGTTTTGCTGTAACTGCTGGTAGTTCCCTTTCCTCTTCCCTTGCTGTCCTTGAGTCTGATGAAGGGACCTTGCCTGCCCTTTCCCCCTTCCCCACTGCGTTTGGGGTAGGGACAAGTGTCGGGTTCTTGGGTAGCCTCAGCTCCTTCCTTGCCTGCTACTGGACTGTGTTAATTAAAATTAACAGGCCAGCTCGGCGCCTCTGGAAGGGGTCCGCGCTGCACGGGCAGCACCAGCCTTCGCGCGTGTCCGTGCGACAAACTGCGGGCAAACCCCTTCGCCCCCGGCTCTGCTGGGAGGAGGGCGCCGGGGAGAGGCAGCGGGAGGCGAGGGGCGGCCCGGGCTGTTACCAGATGTTGTCCTGCGCCACGAAGTTGCACGGCGGGGCCGCGCCGACGCGCCCGTGCGCCATGGCCCGTCCGCCCGCGGGATGGCGGCGCTGCCGGGAGACGCCGCGCGCAGGCGCCGCCCAAAGGGCGGGAAGGGCCCGCGCGAGCGCGTAACGACCGCAGGCCGCGTGCCCCCCGCCAAAAATAAAAAGGGGGAGAAAAAGAAAGGAGGGGGGGAAAGGAGAAAAAAAAAAAAAAAAAAAGGGGTTCTGGACGCAGGAGCGTCTTCACACCTCTGTCCTGTGCTCCCGTTCCGTGCCTGTCAGCACTGAGGAGAAACATGCCTGGAGTCTTGTAATAACTGGTGTTTTCCAGGTGAAAAGCTAAAAGCTCCCATTTTTTCTGGTTGTTTTCAAAAAGTTTTGCAGGATTTTTGATTAAAAAACAAAAGGTATTCAGTAGGCAAGTAGACTTGAATGAATCTGGTAGAAAGCTGAGCTCCTGCTTGGGGAATTAGCCTTTTCTTCCAGTGGAAGCGGTGCTTTTCTGAACTCAAGATTTTATTGATTATTCAGACTCTTTACAAGGGAAGGCAGCTGCTTTTGAGACCTTTCCAGACGCTCAGCTGCTAAGAGTCTCTTTTAAACCTGGGCAAGGAAGTTTGTCAGGGTGAAAAACATAGTATTTTAAATTCTATTTTTAATGATGGTGAAGGATGGTTGAAGTTCCTAATAGGAACCATCTTGTTTTTAAATTCAATGCCAAGGAAATGGAGCAGTTGGTGTGTGCTGTGATAGATGTTTGTTTTATTCTGGGATTTTTAATTTGCTGCCTCCCAATCCTAAATCATTTAGATATATACCCCAAATCTCTGGCTTTCAATAACTGCAGAGGGAAGGATGTAGGTCTAGTGACAAAACGGTGTCTTTCCAACCTCCTCTGCTGGCAGAAGTGATTCTTCACAAGCTACACGCCGATATCAGAGGTTTTAAGATGGTAACTCATGAGCGTCGTTTAATGGTTATATGTGAGAACCTCCACCCTCCTCCCCCAAATATTTACAGCTTCTATAAAATTAACTGTGTTCCAATATATTAATATTTTTGGCTTTCCATCAATTTTTGGTACTCTTACTTTCTTGCAGTTACTTTATAAAAACTTTTCAACAGTGAACGTAGCCAACTGGCTCTTTCCCTTTATGGATTTAAATAGTTCCCTGGCTTCCTTCTTTTTGTCTGGAAACTGGTTTGTGCAAACACACTGTAAATATTTAATGTGACTCTTTCACACTATTTGGCAATTATTACCCATATTATAAATTAAATGCAGAAAGATTTTGACCCGACCTGAGCAATTATAGGCCACCTGTTTGAATGCTTAATTGCTAGTATTTTATTTACTTTTTTTCTCTAGGACAAAGGATTGAAAGGCCCTAAATATTTGAGTATGGGAAGCCTGTAAACACCTTTAGTAGTCACTTTAAAAGTACAGAGAACTTCTATTTGAATAAGAAGAAAATATAAACATCCTTCTGTGGACCTAAAATAGCAATTAATATTGCTCTCTGGGTCTCTAAAATGATCAAACTACTAACAAATGTAACAATATTTTGCTTGCATGCCATTTCTTAATTCTCTAAGTCTAATTGATAATTAGGCTACCAATTAATTCAACTGAGTCTCCAATCACTCCCATAAATGCTTACTCATTTGTCTTATTTAATTAAGTCCTGCTGCTTCCTCCCATTTATCTCAGAAGCTTTCTTATTAGAGCTTTTGATGTTTTCTTCAAAAAAATGTTAATGAAAACGACCAAATTCACAGTTTACAGTGTGCTAGGATTCAAGCTGTATTAGTCTGTGTTAAGACAAACTCACTCTTGGTATTTAATTGAATTATATTTCAGGTGAGAGGATGTAGTAAATGAAGACTGAATTTTTCCTCTTATTAGGTCTTCATGAGTACAGGACAGGACTATACCACTTTCAGAATTAGGAAAGACATGAAAGGATTTTACAGACAATTAAAGAGCTCCTGGTCAGCTTAGGAGCACAGGTACACTGAGATTCAAAGATCTTTGGACAAAAGATAAAAATTTATATTGTAGCTACATACAGCATTGGTCAGTACGTGACAAACGCTGAAGTGGATACTAGATCATTCAAGACATACTTGAATAGAGTTAGGTCAGCATCTCTGAGATAAATTGTACTAAAGACCCCTGTGTAAAGTACTTTACATTCCATGGCACTCTATTTTGTAATTTCAACTTCAGTTACAAGGTCAGACCTGGGTTATATCTGTAATCCCAGCGTTATTTTATCACCTCCGTGGGTTATAATGCCCTTAATGCTCTTGCCAGGAGAAATGAGTCTTTCTGTGGATGCCTTCCACCAGAAACAAAGAAACAAACAATCAAAACAACAAAACCACACCTATTAATATCTTTTCTGATGCAAAAGGATTTTTGAGGGGTTTTTATATTTTGTTAGCTCTTAGGCCAGAAACATGAATTATTATTTTAAATTATTCAGTATAAAATGGCAAATAAAGTCGTGGCAACTAAAGCTGCGTGCTTAATCTCTTTACTAAGAGGTCCATGTCACTCGGTTTTGACATGTACAGAGAAAGCACAGCTGAGAATCCTCTTTGAAAGGCAGTGGATGACATAAAAAAAGCTATTGATGTTTTATTCCTGAATGTACATGCAAAACAGTGAGTGTGGCAAGAGGTGTTTTAGGGGAACTCAGAACATAATACTGTGACTTGGTAGGACAATCAAGTAGAAACTAATCCCTTGGCTGATTTAAAAAAGGTCTTGGAGATCTAGACCTAGGAGACCTTAGAGACCAGACCTAGGAGAGCAGCTGCATAGAAGTGCTTGGGAGATACTTCTTCCAACCCTGTCATCCTCCCATAGTTTTATAACAGTCACTACAACCACTACTGTGGCTGTAGTGATCCAATGATTTTGGAATAGTGAGTGTGGTCTCTATTTTCCCTGTGATTCAGGGTTTTCTTGTCATAAAATGTTGATTACAACTATAACTTTGTTTGTATTTGTGTGCCTCAAAGGCTTGAGCAATCTTCAATGAGATTGAGTGTTTATCAATAATACTTTTTCTCTCTCTCTCCCTTTTTTTTCCCTGTGAGAAGATTCCTTGTTTAGGGCTCAAAATGAAGTTTTACTTGAGATACATGTAAAAATTGTACATGAGATATATGGAAAAAGAATTCTTGTAAATGCCTAAGTGCAACACTTAGCAGAGCTCTCCCCTTGTACAGTGCATGTTTCAAGTCAGAAGAATTGCCTTTTTACTTTTTGCGTGAAAGGCAGGGGGTCTAGGACAATTTAATAGCTTTCATATTCTACTCAGCAAATATATTATTGCAGCACAATAGTTTCTTTGCATGAGAATTGCTTAAATGATTCAAAATGGATTGAAAAATATATTTCAAGTTTTAATTTTATGCACAGAACATTAATGAGGAGTGCCCCTTAGAGACTTGCTGTCAGTTTAACATATTCACAATAATCTCAACACAGATGTTATTCCATCTAAATCCTTTTAGAGGGAAGAAACTAGTAATTTTTCCTTGGAGAATGTCAGAAAATGTATTATTGTTGAAATTGCATTTTGATCCCAGAATGCTATGTGAAATATCTCTGCTAGGAATAAGTAGCACGTTGTTTCTGAGGTAGTTTGCACATGAAACTTCTTGAGCCCACTGTAAATTTAAAGACAAGTGATCATTTGGTTAGTCCCATGCAATCACCCTTTAGGGTGATTGTAGGCAGTGATGGATATCAGGATCTGCTTGTATTCTAATTTAAGAAGGTATTTGTTACTAATTCAGATTTTTCCATTTACAGCTGTAATGGTAATGTGATGAAGGTATTTTCTGTGTTCTGATTCGTTTCACGGCGTGTGACAGCAAGCATTAATATACTAAAAAGGAAGAAGGGATATGCTTAAAATATATTAAAAAAATCAAAATTATTCTTTCTGTTTTGTGACCTGTGATAGGCAAATTCTTCCCTCCAGAACCCCTCTCCTCCACAGCTTGGTATACTTGTGGGCTTGTGTTGTAATGACCTGCTTCTCTTAAATTTACTTGAAATATCGTTTTAATTTTTTTTGTATTAAACTAGTATTGGACTATCTATAGTTTTGAGATGGAAATTACATTGATTTGATCCTGAAATGGTAGTATGAGTGTAAAATACATTGTACTACACACAGTTCAGTACTGAGTATTGAAAGAAGACTTGCTATTCCACTAACCTCACCCAAGCTTGAGCCTCAATGGAAGAGCTGTATTTAATGCACAGTAGCTACCCCTGCATGGAAGTGATGCAGAGGTGAAAAGAAAGAACAATGATAGGTAAATATTGGATGGGCTGGTTCTGCAATTTTCCTGGATTCTAAGAACTCTCCTAGGGCTGTATAAGCACAAGGATAATTCTGAAGGCTGTTGGCAGAGGATTACATAGTGCTTTGTTGTTTGTGTGCAAAGAGAGTTGATTAGAATAACTTCTCCTCAGACTTTGCACTTGAATTATTCTTCAGGGGGGCGGCATGGCACACATTCCCCTGCTCCAAAAGGCAGGAGCAGAATCACTCTGCAGAGTGTTCCAGCCACTTCTGGGGAAAGAGCTGCATCTTCCACGGCCATTTTATGAGGCTTGTTAATAGTAAGAAGTGGAGATTTATAGTACTATAATATGTAAAGAACAATCTCTTTTGCAAGAATGAAGTTTGTTTTATGCGTCTGGCTGCAGTAAAGGGCATGTGATGATGACTTGCTGACTCTGCAGACATGTTTTAATGTAAAATAGCTGTTCATTTCTCCTCTTTGCTGTTAAGACTGCTAAAGTGTTAATATGATATGAATACCTGCAAAAGGTGCAAGTAAATGCAAAAAAAAGATGTCTCAAAATTTCTAAACACAATTGTTGGTTTCAAATATATTATTGCCTAAGGGTTAAAATGAATGAGAATCCAGTTTAAATATAAAGATAATTCATATAATTCTAAATTTTTCAAGCTACTAATACATTTTTTATTATTTGAACTTGGAAATGTAAAATTTTCACATAGGTTTAAATATTAATAGAAACTTTTATATATACAAATATAAAATATTCTTTTGCATTTTTAAAGAACAAGGAATATAATAGTTTGCCTACTCCTATAACAGGTTGGTTGTTGAATGCATTAATGACCTTAAAGGAATGTGTCACAGGCTTTAGGCTCACTGAATTAGGGATTTATAGATTTGCCACTATTGCTCACATGATTTTATCTTTTATTCACATACATTTTTAATTGCATTACTGGAAAGATTTGCGTATCTGAAAGTCAGATGAGAATAGTTAAATGTCTGTGACTTCTGAACATGGAAATGCTTTTATCCAATTGAGATATTGTATTTTTTATTTTGGAGGAAGTTCATCAAAATGACAGATAATTAATTATGAGAATTATGGAAGTTTATTTCTAGAAGCATTCTCCACTAGTTTTTTCATAATTAAAAATATCGGCACCTATAATAGCAATGTACTCACCATTTTTCTCCCTTTGCCAACTCCCTTTGTTGATACTTGTGGACTTATGTTGAGGTAACAGCAGAGTAAGAAGCTCCAAGATTTTCTGCTCTATAAGAGTAGAATAAAAATGTCAGTTCCACATGCAGGCAGTGAAATGTGTGCAGTAATTATGTTAGGATGTCATACTGTATTTATTGAACTGTTGGCAGAAAGTAGTGGAGGTTTGCGAGTTTGCATCCATTTGACATCTTGTGATGAAGTAAATGCCTATGCAGAATGCTTGGCCACTTGTGGAATTCAGTGGTTTTCACAGACTTTGGGAATAGTGGAGGTTGGAAGGGACCTTTAGGGTCATTGGATCCAATCCCTCTGCTCAGGCAAGGTCGGCGAGGGCCTAGGACCATGTCCTGTTGAGTTTTGAATATCCAAGAACGGAGGCTCTGCAGTAGCTTTGGGAAAGCCAGTTCAGTGCTCAGCTGCCCTCAGAGCGAAGTGTTTCCTTATGCTCAGCTGGAATTTCTTGTGTTTTGCTTTGCTCACTGTGTCTCATCCTCTCACTGGGCAATGCTGGGAAGAGTCTGGCTCAGCCTTTCCATCCTCCTGTTCGAAATGAGCAGGGGGGTTGGGCTAGGTGATCTCTAAAAGTCCCTTCCAACCTCAACCATCTGTGATTCTGTGATGCCTAAACATCACTAGGCAGCTCTGCACAGTCAACCAACTCAATGACATTTTTCCACATTTTCTGTCTAATGTCTCAGCTAATAGGATTGAAGAGATCCTCCTACTTTTAATATACAGTCAGATGCTCATATTAAGGAGTTACAGAAATAAGTACTATCTTGTCTTCCCTATGTACTTAAAAGCCTTGTAACTATCTAGAGCTAGTTCTTTCATGCGGTAAGATGTTTCCTCCAAAATCCTGGACGTTTTATTTATCAGGACTCAGAGAAAGCAAAAGGCCCTTTATAAGTATGCGAAAAGGCCATGAACATTTAAAAAATGTTGCTCTGCTTCTGTATTGTGCGAAGGGTTGGATGATTCTTAATAGTTACTGCAAGCTCTGCACTGTACAGCTGATTGAAGTGTAGACTGGTCAGTGGTAATCTGCAGAATGATGTACTGTGAAAGATGATTTCTTTTCAAAAATATTTTTGATTTGAATATCTGGAAGGCTCTTGGGATGAGTACATGCATGCAGAATGAAATCCAGTTTCTCAATAGAATACACAGAGAAAGAAAATACATTTTGCAGGAATCTGTTTTTTATAGTAGCTGTGGGAGGTCATGGGATTTAAAATATTTACGCTGTCATACTTATGAAATCCAATGATCCTAGATATACTTACATTCAAAAGACTCAATATTTAGACATATGCTTTATATGTAATGTTGCCATAGTGAAGAGTGATTGTACAGTGACTGCAGTAGAAAAATAATGCATAAATAAATTTACTATTGGGGAAAATACAGGATGTTGGTATTGAATGCAGATTACCATTTTGCTGCTTTTTGTTTATGCTGAAAGAAATGATTTTTTCTTGATGAAAGAAAAAAATCTTTACAAAAGAAAAAATAATGGTAAATTTGGAAAAGGTTTGCTGTTACAAATTACTTTATTCAGCGTTCTGCAGCTGTCTCATTTTGATCAGATTTGCTGCTTCTTATGTAAACTGCACCTTTAAACATAACTTTAAAGAGGTTCTTTCCTGGAAGGAAAATGAGTATTTTACTAAGGTGCTCTAACAAGGTATGTGCAATAAAAAGGCAAACGATGAAGCATCTGAATGTAGCTATAAGCTTTTTTTTTTTTTTTTTTTTTTTTTTTTAGCAGATCTTTTGTAAACCAGTTTATAAAAAACAATTTAAAACATATATATATTCCAGCTTAGGGAAAACATCTTTCTTTTCAGTAGTGTAGTCAATAATATCCACTTATGCAGATTTTCACATTAAAATAATTATAGGGGGAGGAGGTAAATTTTAAGAACAGAAAGAAAGTTTACTCTTCCTCTTTATAGTGAAAACAAATGTGTTTTTCTCCAGAATCTGCCAAGGCTGTGTTTTAATGATTTAACAGATGGAGTTGGCACATGTGAACCTGGAAGATGCATCTGTCTGATTTTTCCAGTCTGAGGATTTTTTAACTGCATTAATAGCACAGACGATGGTAAAATATCACCTCCCCAGGCTGCTTCGCTCTCCTAACACATAACGTCCTCAAAGAAAAAAGTGATAGGAGACTGGGGTGAGGAAAAGGCCAGAGAAATTAGGATTTAAAAAGTTTAATATTTTCTGTCTTCATTGCATTAAGCTTTTAAACCTCTCACTTTGATTAATTTTGTATGTGCATGGTTTGGAAACAGAAATTCTACTCAGGCAGCCTTATCTGTGATCTCACATTTCTGTTAATTGTTTTTTTTCTAAATAAATATGCAACATTTAAGTAAGGATGCTAAGAACCGCCAGTGTTTTCCCTCAACCTAAACGACACTGATTCAGAGAGCTGCATTTCCACTTTGGTAATTTTGCTCTCTTTCTTTATGCAAAGCTTTTGTGCATTTATAACTTTAGACTTAGCAATTGTATCTAACACTTGTAGCGCTCATTCAAGCAGGCAAGCAGATGCTGAGCTGGTTTAACTGTTTGGAATTAGGGCCTTACTTTTAATTTCTTCGTTGTAGAGTCGTATCCTTAGGGCTCACCCAGACCCTCTACTGAAAGTCATGACTGCCAGTGTCAAGATGTGAAGGCTATTGGTTAAATGCCCCAATAGTGCATAGGAGTTGATGAAAATTGTAGGCTCATTATACTGCTTCTGTAGACATCTCAGTAAGAAACTCCCACTTTCTAAGGAAGAATTGTCCAAGGACAAGATCAAGCACGTTAGCATTTACTCGTGTAAGTTATCCATCTGTTTGCACTGAGACTACAGATGAGCACTTGATGGGATATAGAAGGACTCCTCATTCTCTTACTAAGTAAAAATGTAGCAATAAAATGCAAATAAAATAAATTTGCAGTGAGGAGTGAACTTTCCAGTACTTGCTATTGTACCATTGTACTGAGTTAATTTCAACTCTACCTTTTTCTGGGAAAGAAAATGAAAAAAGGAACAAATCTCATTTAGGCTACACCCGTATAAGGTATTTTCTTTTGACAGAAACAGAATCTTTCAGCAATATGTATACTTGCATTGAAGCCCAAAGATGATAAAGCTACTGACTTGTGTACCAGTACTTAGTGTAGAACAAATTCATACTGTTAGAAACCCCTGCACCCCATATCTTAAATGCTGATAACCAGAGAAGCTTTGGTTCGGCTCATTTTGTTTCCCTCCTGTAATGAATCCATATGAGCATTGGCCTTGTAGTCACAATCAGGACCTTTCAAAAAGAGAAGCTCTCTAGTCACGAGCAAGAACTGAGTTTGCAGCCTTCTGGTCTTCAAATAGAAGCTTTTCCTGTGAAGAGAAGGGAACCCCTCATTGCCAGCAACATCCTCCCTTCTACCTTATCTGGGGCCAGGTACGCGAGGGGTGGGTGTGATTGTACCTGGTGTTTGAGATCGGTCACCTCTAGGGTCCGTAGGCACCACTAGTCTGGAGCTCCTCCTAGCAGTTCTGCATGGAGTGGGTATAGTGTGCGGCCCCTCAGAGACTTACAGAGCAGCACAAAGACTGCTTCACAGTGCTGCTCGTGTGCAACATAGTTAATCACCTTTAATGAAGGAAAATAAATCGATAAAGGATATAAATATTTTTCACAATTATTGAGTCTTTTGAATGTGATTGAGATATCCTGAAGGCTGTTGTTATCACTGCGTTTTAGCCTGCCTACTTCTATTGAAATGCTTTTGAGTGTCATTACTGGATTTTCATCAGGCCCAGCTGAGTGTCATAAAAGCAAAGAGCATTTTGCTATCTCTCTATTTGGGGATTTTGACAGATTAACTTTGAATGAATAGCGGCTTTCAAATATTTCATATGAAGCATGACAGAAAGGGTGGGTGGATTTTACTAGCAAACTAGCTATTTTTGTAATTCCAAATCATGTCATTGTTACAATGGACATTTTGACTTTAGCCACATGTATGTCAGGAATACTTCACTCAGGCTTACCTTATAAATATCTATCAGAACTTGAAATCCTTTTTGTGGCCATGTGAAATACGTCATTTTAATGTATATGTTGTGAGAGATTCACCTTCTTTGCAAGTCAGAAGAGGAAAAATATTCTACTCAATTTCTGTTATAGTTCTGTGTATAACAAATCACTATGTCTTGAAACATATTAAAGTACTGTTTAATGTGTTTCAAGGGACATGAATTATTATAGACTGTTGTGTAAGAAACTGGGAACTGCAAAGTAGAGAAGCCAGAATCAATACTGTTCCTTTGGGTGCGGAAAGTTTCTGTTAAATATGCTGGGCTGGTATCTTTCATGAAGGAAACATCTCTCTGCTAATTCTGATCTTGCACTGGCTTCCCCCAGTGTATTCACTGGGACTGATTCTCTATTTCTTGATATCCTGTATAGTTCAAATTGCCTAAATTTGCTTCTCTAAAAATTCTCTCTCTAGCTGAAATGAATCATCTGTTCATTTCACCTGCTCTAGGCTATTGTACAGCATGGGATTCGCCACTCTTGGGAAGTACCTGTTTCATTTGCAGTGAGAGCTTAGACAACCAGTTTCAAATAGATACATAACTTCTGGCTGCAGAGTTATAATTAATCCTGCTCTTGCTGTCTGTTGTGTAAAATAAGTAAATAGGAGGATTCCATGATGTCTATACATGCTTCTTGTTTATTTCTTTTTCACACAACAGTATGGGGTGAATAAAATGCATGTATTAGTGCAGATAAAAACAGAATTAGTCTCTTAATTTTTAGAGAATGAGAGAAAAGCTCTAAGAAACTGCTAGCTTCAGAAACACTGGAGTTCTGGAAAGAAGGTGCCAATTTTCTTTGAATCTAAGATCTTGGAAATATTATTACATTAACCGTTGATATTCTTCCTTTCATTAACCATGGAACTGTTTATTTTTTATTGCCCTTTTGTATTTTAACAAATGGCTGTAATAGTTTCCCTCTCAATATTAAGGTTTGATTAATCAGTTCATTGTGTTCTTTCTTCAGAAGAAAATGTGATACTGGTATGCCTCGGCATGAATGACATATGGGGTTCTAACTGTAATGCTGTAATTATTAAACGTCCTTTAATTTTGCAAAACAAAAATATTCCTTGGCACTCTGCTCTTCTCTGCTACTATTTCAGCCAAAATTCAGAAATTTTTGTCTTTTTTTTTTGTCATTGATTAGTGACAGAACCTCATCTGGGTGAGATTCTTCCTAATGCTAGCAAGGTGCGGCTCACAGAAGGAAAGAGAAAGGTGGTGTTTCTCCTCTCTGTTCTCTGTTGCAGAAGATTTTACTGTTGCATGTAAAGACATTTGTGTTTTTTTTTTTTTTTATCAGTGTATGTGTGCATATGTTGGTGGTTGTTTTTGAGAGACTGTTTGTACTCGAGCACGGATCTAGACTTCTTTAGTAATCTGTTTTTTATTTTTTATTTTTTTCCATGATGAAATAGAACGGTTTGTGCAGAAGATAAAAAGGTTAGTGCACAGCTATACTATCAGCTTCCATGATTTTATAAATTTTACTAGTTTTACAAAACAATTAGAGTGATGACTTGGAAAAAAACAAGTTATGGAACAGAATAGTATTCTCTGTGAGACATCTTAATGATATGGAAATAGTGATTAGATTTTTTGGAGCCTTTATGTTCTATTCTAAGTGGTTGTCCGGAATGGTAAGTTAGCTCCTGCTAAGCAGGGATGTCATGCTGAACACGGCCTTAATTTCTTCTTGACTTGAGCGTTTTCTTTTCCAGTAATGCAGCTTCTCTAGAAAGGAGCTGGATTTAGCCTGGATTAGGTTTGTTTTATAGAAAAGCAAACACTTCTGCTGTTTTAACATTTTAAATTTTCATTAAAAATAAAGCAGTTGCAATGTAGCAGTGTAAACCAAACAACTGCTTAAAAGCAGAAGTTTTCCAGAAGTGTTGCTTTCCTATATGTCTCTAGTCCATGCTGCCATGTGAAAAAGTAGAAAGTGCTGATTATTAAAAGCCTTTGCAATATTAAGATCTGTCTTATTCCTTGAAACAGGAGACAAAATGACCGGTCCTGCTTAGGTAGCTGTTTTTTCATGGATAGAAGGCTGTCTTGCATTGAAACAAAAATCAAAAAAGTTCTTTTAAAGGTTTTATTCTAAACTCATTTAGATATGGAGTTGGATATATCACATCTAAAGGCATGGCTTTTTAATGTGATGGCTACCCCATGTATCTCAAAGTAATTACATTTAAATAAGCTAGATTTAAGTCAATGAAAATCTTACAGAAAACTGATACCATTTTAGGCATAAGTAGAAGGTAAAAGTCTGTAAGTCGGTTGGCCTTGAATCATTCAAATCGCTTAGGCTTTGCATTCCGTAGCTAATGAACCCACAGGAGCATGTTCCAGTTTAAAGATTCTTGTGGTTTGATTTGGCAGCGGACCAGGTAATCAGGAAAATACTTGCTAATCCTCAGAATGCTGGGTATATTTTTCTGCCATAAGAAGTGAGATTCTGTTTTTAATTGTGGTAGCTTCAGCAGAATCTATTATCTCTGATGGTTTAGTGAAGAAACCAGTGCAAGATAAACTAAGTTTGCAGCTTTAATATTTGAAGACATATTAAAAGGTAAGCACTATGACTGTAAATTCCCTGTGGCAGCTTAGATAAGACATTAGTGGAAGGATACGAGAGGGTCAGCCTGACCCAATCTATGATGAAGTGTTTCATCAGTAATTTGAATAAGATTTATCTTTCACTGTAATCAACAAGCAAAAGAATAAGAGAATCAACTAATAACAGCTTTTTGTACTAAAGGATAATTGGGGAAAGATAAATGAACAACGCTTTCATCATGGCAATGTTGGCTGCCATCTCTTTAGCGTTAAACATTCTAAAAGAAGACAAGTACTCTCTGCAGTATCAAGTGTGACTGAGTGCCTTTAAGGAACAGAAAGTGCTAAATGACCTTTCATCACTTTAATCACTTGACTGGGCAGAAAATTTTTTAATGAAGGTCATACAACTGGGAAAATATCATAGAAGATAGTGCAAGTGGCACATTCTTGACTCTTACATGCTCCTTCTGATTAAGGTCTTTTCTAAAATTGTTCATTGCAGCTGGTGTCTTTTTCTTTGGAAGGCAAGACTTCAGCACAGTAACAACAGTGGAATCTGAATGAACTAGGTACTGTCAGATGGAGAAGCCTGGTGATTCTTTAAAGCAGTGGTTTGTGTAAAGAATAAGAATTTAAAGACTTTCCCTCTGTTGCTTGTTTTTTTTTAATAATTCTATTTGAATTCTTTTAATCCTGTTCCCACTATATAGAATAAATCACTGGTATAATTACTAGTGCTTCTAAAGGCTGGTCATGGCCTTTAGACTAAACTTTGCCAGAAAAAATAAATAGTCAGTTTGGCTGTACTGTTTTTTAATGTAGTATCTCTGTTGGATGACTTTTTTTTGTTTGTGTGTGTGAAATGATATCAGTAATTGTAATTCTGATGCATTTAGACCTCACCATAGGTTGCTTATCCCTCTAAGATTTGGTTGCCTTAATTACAATCAATAGACTCTCACCTTATTTTTTATGGGCATGAATCAGTGATTTTTTTATCCTTATTTAAAAAGAAAAAGCCACCCCTGCTCCCTCTGCCTCCAAAGACAAGAAGTCAGTGGAGAGATTGTATTTTCCTAATGAGATTGGATAAAACCATATTATAAATTTCAGGCAGATGACCTACTGAACACAGGCTTGGAAGGAGAGTAGAGTTCAGAGGTTTGGCTTGACATCGAAGTAGAGTTGCTCGTAGGGAATAAGTGATCTCTTGTAGGGATATTCAAAAAATATGTTACATTAAAGTTATTTTAATAGCTTTATTTTGGAAAATTAGCTGGGATTGAGACCTTTGCCCTTTCTTCTGTAACTATAAAAGCTGATCGTAAGTTACTTCAGCTAGGACTTGGCTGTTTTTCAGTTCTGTTATTTTTTACAGTAGAGCAGAGAATTATCTGCGGTTTTCAAAAAGATGGTAACCAAGAGTAAAAGATAAATCACAGGTTAAATATGCAGGAAAAATAGATGGCCTAAAGGGTGCAGGAGGCTTTGTGTAAGCTTACTCCGTAAAAAAGAATACTAAGGATCCCAGTGCTGAGACTACATTGCCTATCGGAAGGATGCACCTTCCTAATTCTGCTGTCTAGACTTACGTGGCACAGGTTTATGTTGGTATTTTCTGGACTTATGTTCCACTTTGTTAGATGTTTTTGTACTTTTCTTATGTGATCCACTGTTTTCAGATATTCTGTGGCCTTAATTTATATTTACATTGGGTACTTTGACAGGGGTATCTCTGCATTTTCTTTAAAACTCTTGTGCTTTGTGATTTGTTTAGCTGTTGCTTTTCTAATTGGTACAATGAAAGACACTTTTCTGAGGAGAGTAAGCATGGATCTGATGAGCCATGTGAGATGCACAGGGAGAAAAAGTCTGTCCTGTCATTAAAATAAAACCTGAATAGAGAGACAATGCAATGGTTGTATTCTTGGTTATCTGGATACTTACGAAGTAGCCTTGTTTGTTAGTCCTCTAACTCGGACACTATCATCTAATATCCACTTAGTGGACCTTGTACCAAAGAAAAGGAAAGGCCAAGTAGATTTTTGTTTTTTTCACGTGTTCAGCAGGAAGCTAGTGATTTGTTATTCAGCCACATCACATTGTTATGCTACATGATACAATACCATGAAGTGATAAGTCTTGAAAAATGGAAATCTGTCTCTGTGGGACAACCAGTCTCAGAGCATTTATCTATCAGTTTGCATCATATCCTTCCATGCCATATCAGAACAGCAAAAATCCCTGCATCTGTGGTCCTCCTTCTTACTTTTTACAAATGAAAGATAAACATAAACAGTGGGAGACCTGTTCCTAGATAAAATATATAAGCATTGTGATAGTGCCTTTAATATCTTGTGCTTCTCAGCCTATGCCGACTATTGGTATGTGACCTTTGGGATTTGGGCTTCAGAGGAACTTGTGCAAATCCTGCCTTTAGTTTCTGTGTTGCATAAGTTAATTTCTCTTGTATCATAACTTTTCCACCAAGTTTTAGTATCACTTGTAGTTTTCAGCAGACCCAGGCTGAAAGTAAAATTCAACTAGAGAGACGAATTTCACTTGATTCTGCACCAAAGGCATGTGTACACAGGAGTTTTACAGGCTTTCAGCATAAAACCACGAGGTCTTAAAGTTCACTTAGCTAGGTCCAAGTTACATACTTGCTCAGCAGAATTTAGAGAAAGTCTTTTTTTATACTTCAGTTTGTCACCTAATTTGGAAGTTTAATTACATTTATGAAACTGCTGAGATTATTATAATGCCGTATGTTTCCTTAGCTGCTAGTGAGGCAAGGGAAGAGGGCAGAGAGAGTTGTGGTAAGAAGACCTTTCCTTAATATAAGAGACCTTTCCTTAATATACTAAGAGCTTTCCCTGTGTTTCTCCCATGACAGCTTGGCTGCTGGTTTGCATTCCTGACCTTCAAATATCACTCTAGCTAGATATCTTTTGAAACCTGACCCATTTATTCTGTTCCTACTCCTCACATTTTGGTGAGGCGGCCAGGTCAGCATATAGCTGTAGTCTGCATACAAAAAAAGCAAGGGAAAAACATTTAACACTTTCATAAAATTTTCACTGGGGAAAAAAAGACCTTGCAAACTGGAAATTTTCTGATCCAGTGCAATTTGTTCAAACCTCAGGGTGCTGCAAATGAGCATGAGAAGAATGCATGAGAAAACAGTAAGAACATAATTCTCACTTTTGCTAAATCTGCTTTATAATGCTGGAGTGAAACAGAAAGTTCTTAATGCAAATTAAAATCAAGTCCTAAAGGAATAAGAATTTTCCATCTCATTTTATGTTACCACTGGCCTTTCTGTCCTTTCTCTCCTGGTAATGCTTCCTTTTCATTATTAACTCTGTTTTTATGAACTCTAATAGCTTTCTATAAACAATCTGCATGAATAAATTAACTTATTTATCTATTGAAATTGTCTGTTGTCTGTACTCTTGACTCTTCACTAACATTTAAAAAAGGTAATTTTTACTTATATTGCAGCAACACCAAGGAAGCCCTAGTGATGGATCAGGAATGCAGAAACAGAAGCCACCTCTACTTCTAAATAGCACACAATGGTTATAGACAGAGTCAACCAGTTATATTTGGCTATATTGCATTTTAGTACATCAGATGTTACCTTACAGAATGCCAATTGTGCCAGAAACTGAATTTGTTTGAAAGGTGAAGTATAGAAATATACATTTTTAAGCTTGAGTGGTATCAGTATGGCATACTGCGTTGCAGTCATTACTGTGATATTCTTTGTATACCTCAAGTTTTGCCCATATCTGCATCTCCTGAATTTATGTGATTACACAGTAATTTGTTTCCTTTTTAAGCTGTTTTTCTAGCCATGGCTGCTAAGAAATGCTGGAAGTCTGAGTGTCTAGATAAATAGTGTTTTGTTTGAAGGTTGTAATGAGGGAACTGATTGTCATCCTAATCATCCTGATTTCTGAGTGCTTAGAGACCTCAAGAAAGTCTGTGTGAGAAATTCTTCCGTTTCAGAAACAGCGATGAAGTTCAGCCTGGAGAATGCGTCTGTACCACTATAAGTGGTTGCCCTGTTCTGTAAATGGAGCAGACGGAGGCCTTTAGCTAGCTAGCTCCAAAAAGGAGAACTTTTATTGAGCTCGTGTGTTATCCCAGAAGGTAGCAACTGTTGCCATCATTATGTGCTAACATGGAAAGCAAACTCAGAGACCAAAAGTTCCCCTCCATCTTGAAAAACAAATCTAAAAAGCACAGATAAGGAAACAGCAAATTGCTACAGATCACAAACTCTAATTAATGTCTTCTGGGTTGACTGAACAATTTTGTAACTTTTACTAATTACAAACTTCCTGTGCTTGATCAGGAATAGCACATACACTCTTTTTATTTGTGCTGTACTGGTACTACCTGGTATAGATGCTACAATTTTCCATATTCTCTCTCTCTTCCTCTCTTTCCCCTTCTCACGTTCTTCAAAGTTGGTATTTGGAAGAGAATGAGAGAAGAGCATTTTGGAAAGAGCTTTGCATATCCCTCTGACTCCCCAAGGGGCCATTAGTGCAGTTTTGGAAAGAATTATGGTTATCTTTACATTATGGGCTTGGCTGCATATGAGAAATGATCTTTTACTGCATTGCAGCTGGGACAAGAGGGAAAACACTCCACATGTGCTTTTTCCAGTTGTGCCATGTTGCCTTTTTAGCTTGATAAATGATTTTCCAATGAGCCCTTTTACCATACGACTGTTCCCTGAGCCCAGAAGCCAGGTCAACACTTAAGTTCAGTTGGGTCTTCTTCCTGCCATCTTTTTAACAGCCATGTCACTAGAATAAGCTGCATGTGTTTTGATAACAGATATGCCCTTCCACATCTCACCTGAAAGCCGGATAAATAAAAAGGCAATGAAATGGTTACCTGATCCAACATAACAATTAAACACCAAATTAAATGTCTGTTGAATTCTTGGTTTGTGAATTTCTTCAGTTTATTTACATAAAGAGCCACAAGGTTTTCCTGTAAGCAATGTCAACAGGCTGGATCTTAAGTTTTCCATTGCCCAATTGTCACAAGGAAATGGGGATCAGTGTAGAAACTACAGTGAAATCTTTTAAGAAGATAAAGGTCCATGGACAATTAAGAGTAACCAGGCTGTTCAAGGAAGAAAAACAGAAGAGTGCTTACATGCACGCATCTACTTAAAGATTTTCTGATCAAGGCAGTTTTCATCTCTCTCTCTGGAAAT
Source organism: Crypturellus tataupa (assembly GCA_034781795.1). Lineage (NCBI taxonomy): Eukaryota > Metazoa > Chordata > Aves > Tinamiformes > Tinamidae > Crypturellus > Crypturellus tataupa. The sequence continues at coordinate 3,895,555 of JAWLRI010000180.1, read as the reverse complement.
CTTTTTTTTTTTTTTTTTTTTTTTCTCTAATTGAATTGCCATTTGTACATCTAAAAGCAACAAATGCCATGATACATCCTTAAAGTCTTTCAAACAACTGTTTGAAATTCTTACTAGGAAAAAAGGTATTGTATATTTAAACACTTCAAAGAACTCCAAAAATAAACTAATAAATGTTTCAGGAGCCAACAGGATTTCCTTTAATTTCTAAAAAGAAAATTTTCTTGATTTTTACTATGTGGACTAGCAGGGTATTGGTAGGAGTAGGACTCGGTCACAGAATGTTGACTCGTATCTGACATGGTTTTAGAAATGGTGGTTCTAATGTTCTTTAGATAGCAAATGACTCACAGAATAGCAACTTTCACTGCTAGTTTGTTTTTAGTTGTATTTAGTTGTTTTTATTAATTTTCTTTTTCAGTAAGAATATGGAACTAATAATCTTTTAAGTCTTTATTCAGGATCCTTCTCTTGTTTTATGTTTTAATCATCCACATCAAGCAGCCAATTTTTCTTTCCCAGTGTGTTTGTATCTAGGGGAAGATAATGGATGCATATGTTTGAGAACCGGATTTGGCCAACAGTCAGGAAACTTCAGAAAGACTGAAGACTGAGAAGGCTGACTCTTCCAAGCAGTAATTGAAAAATTTGCTCTCATGGTTGTACAGAATCTTAAGGATATGCATTATGTGGAAAGGCTCTTGGTGTTATCACAGAACATCAGATAAAGTTTGATTTGATTTCTTTTTCTCTACCCATCTCTTACTCCCTTCTCTGTCAATTGCATTCAGATATTTAGGAATTCAATGATAAAACTGGTCTTGAGTTTTCAGTGGTCGGCGTATATGTAAAACCAGACATCTCTGAAGTGTATTTCACAGTATCCTAAGTGTGCCTAATATTACTGCTTTGCCTCTACAAATTATTTATCACTCCACAGAGCAGAATGGATCAACCCTACTAGGACCTGAGTAACACTGATTAGGGCAGATTCTTGGCTGTGTGGATAGAAATTGGCTGCTGAGAAGCCTTGTATTTTTTTATATCATTTATATAATATTTATATGTGGTGGAAGTCGATTTTGGAGTTACAGCTTTTTTTATTAATTCCATGAATGCTGTCCCTCCTGCTTTAGTGGGTTGATTGCTCTGGACTGGTTTACAAACACTCCTAACAGTTACAGGTGAGCTACTGTTACCTTATCAGGAAACAAGCTTTTCATATGATGCTGTTCATTTCCTGTAAAAGATTTATATTAATCAAGGAAACCTCGAGATGCTGGAAATGCTCTCAATTTTAAAAGGCTAGAGGAAAAGGTGCTTCTAAGTTAAATATAGAATATTTCCAGTGCATATATTTGTTTAGCTGTTAAGGCAGATTCTTGGCTTTTGCCTGTCAATATAATTCCTGGGGAACATGTGAATTTCCCCGGCAGAGTGTGTGGCACTGTGCTGTCTGTCACATACCGCACGCAGCCCTTGGGAAGGTGAACGCTGTGATTTCTGCAGGCCTGCGCGCCGGCGGGTTGGCTCCATCCACGAGCGCAGCGCACGGTTGTCGCTGTGGGTGCACTGCTCTGGGCGCAGGGGCGGCAGGACCCGCAGCAGTTGCCAAGGGAGGACTTAGGTGTGTAGGTTAGCGATTCCTGCCCCGCTCTACGTTGGCAGAAGTATAGCAGCTTCTGGTGGCAGCACCTGCCTGCTTGTTGTGGGACAGCAACGACATCGTCCTTCATTCCCGAGACCAACGAAAGTTGGTTTGTTCTGCTGTGTGGATAAAACTTGAACCTAGTTTAAAAATTAAAGTATTTGTTGTCTTTGGAAGTAGGGACTTTTGCTTAGTGGCTTGAAAATAGAAATATTTTTAAGTGTTTGGGGTCTGTTTTCTCCTACAGATGGTGCTATTTTCCCATGAAAAGTCTAAAAAGTTTGAAATGTCAAATGACTTAAATGCAAATACATTTTCAACACAGAGGAAAAGCCCAGGATGTTACAAGGGCTAGTAAACAAACTCTGAAGCAGTTTGGCTCTGGAAATGAATGAACACAGAATGGAAGCTCTCCAGGCAGCTTCTCAAAGCTGTCCCTCTTCATTTTGCCCAATCAGCCTTACAATCAGAGCTATGAGATGCTGTCATATACTGGAATATATTGATATTCTACTGGCAGTTACTTCTGTGAAGCTAAGTGATGTTAATAAGCATGCACACATGAAAACAAGTGTAAAATCTGGCTTCTAGAACTTTCCCTCTTTCCTTCTGTCATACCCTTTTTTTTTTTTTTTTTTCCCCCATTGCATTTGAGTTCTTTATAATCAAAGCTGTGGAGTTATTGGAGGCATCTTAATTTTTCCTTTGCCTATTGAGAAACAAACAAAATGTTAATGTTCTCTTGATAAACAACTCTTACGTATTGCATACACTGGACAGAAACACCGTGTCCTGGTGACTGCAGAAAGCTCATGTTGCTCAGTCCGCTCTTCCAGTCTTGTCTCCCAGGACTTGGGCAATGCTCAGCCTCCTAGGCTGTTCTGAAGGATAAAATCTTACCATTCTTTTCTTTTCTTGCCTGATGCATCTTTGGTTCAATCTGTTCCCCTTAGAAAATATCTAGAGCTATTTCTAGCAACATAATGCTTGGTCCAGGTTTTTTCACCCTGTCACCAGGTTGTGACTGGTTACAGCATTAGACATGCTTAAAGTTATACAGGAGGACACTCCTTTTAATAAGTGTGTTACTCCATTTATGCCACCTAACACTTTGAAAACTCTATCTTGTCTTGAATATGTAGTGGAATTTATGGTCTTCTAGAGCGCTACTCATGCTGAGGTCCATTATGATATGGGAGAAAAAGAATTTGATGACTAAGGAAAAGCCAGGAAAAGCGTTTGTAGATTTAAAGTCAAAGTACATTTTAAAAAAAGCAGCAACAGCCCATATTGTGTTTTCTGTCACTTTCTGAAAACCCCATTCTTAGTGTGTGCTGCGAGCAGGTCTTGTTGCTGCTGATTCAGGCTCAGACTGAATCGGAAATTTGTCAGGGAAAATTTCCGATACAGAACCTGAAATGTGAACAAGGCAGCGCTGATACTGGGAGGAGCTGCCCTTCTGTGGAATCACACAGTGGGCGAGCGGAAAGGAAATCACATTTCTCCTCATTCCAAACCATTTTTTTTCCTTTTTCTTTTCTTTCTTTTTTTTTTTTTTTTTCAAAACCAAAGTGTGTATCTCGGGCTGTGTGTGTCCCTCTGAAGAGTCACTGCTGGAAACAGACTGCCGCCAGCAGCGTGTGTGACCAAAACAGTGCAGTTTTCGTCCTCCCCTTTCAGAACAACTCCTAGATGTTCTGTGTACTGGCAGGCAGCAGGAAAAGGCACAGATGGTGTGACAGTGGGAGAACAGTCTATTTTAGCACTAATAAAAATGGGACTTGAGATCCGTGTACAGCAGAGAAATTGCAGACTGGGAATGCCAGGGATAAAGCAAGACAAGCAGTGACCTTTCAGTGTTGCAGAGTTACACGGTGATGTTTTCTCTTTTGCACTTGAAATTTACAGTTTTACTTTCTCCTCCTGGTGGTCCTGACACACAATTTAAATCATGTTTTAAATACTGACTAAAGTATAATGTGGTTACAGGAAGTGAAATATTCTAACATTCAAACCAAAGAGTAGACTTTTCTTACCTGCATCCTCCTTACTTTTTTTTTGCACATTTCACATTCCCAAGTATTAAGAAAGGAATAAAAAAAATGGATATTTCCCTGGTCATGTGAGCACTGATGGATTCAGGCTAGTTTCCCTGTCCTGTGAGCAGAGCAGTCACTGGGCTTATCCAGCACTGAGGAGGTAAAATATCCAGGAGAGACTTTCTTTTGCAAAGAATGTCTGTGACATTCTTACTTTGTGTGTTTGACTAGAGATTTTTCTCCCTTTAGCATTAGTGAGCCGTAGCGCCTCTTTAGTTGTGGGGAGGTAAGAAAGACTCTGGTTGGCATAGGTGCTTGTGGAAGGAAAAATATGACATTTCTTGGCTTTTTGAGTGTGAGATCTCACTTTGCACTGGGCTTCCCATAGCCCCAGAGACTTTATATCAGTCTGCAAGGTTGGTAGCCATAACTGCTGGAGGAGATAGTTTTCTTTTCCTGTCAAAATGAAATTATGCTTCTTTGTTTGGAAGCATTTGGAAGCATTTTGAGAGGTCAGTATGGGTTGGCCTAACTCCTTGCTTTGAAGGAGCTCACTTTTAACTTTCCTGAAATTTCGTGGATCTGCTAAGAGGGATCTGGTAGCAAGGCACTTGGGCAAGACTACATGAGATGAAAGAAACTGTGGGAGGCAGGAAGCAAGGGAAGCCCAATTTAGCTCTCATTAAAGTCTATGGCAATTTTTCCATTGCCTTCACAGGAACTGAATTAAGTCATTGGTGAGAGAACTTGTCCAAAACAGATCCAAAGCTTCTCTGCTACTCCACATCTGGGTCTGCTGAATTTATTAGGAGTAATAATCTGTCTTACAGAGTCTGGAAAATCTAGCTTACAGAGTCGGATTTTGAGAAAACCCCAACCTTACTGATGTGAGGGTGGAAAAGTTCTGCTTCAAAACTGCTTCAAAAATACAAAAAATATCTCCTTCCTTCTGCTCCCCAGCCCTCTCCCCAAAGCCCCCCAAAGCTTCCTGCGTTGATAGGCACCAACTTCATCAGCTTCACAGCATTACTTTTCAATCAGCAAACATCATAAAAACAGGAAGGAAGATTTATGGCTGTTTATTAGGCAGCACCATTACTGTATTTACTGTAGTGTGAAAAAGGAAATCAGAGAAGTGCTATAAATCTCAGCGGTTGCAGCCCAGATGCATTTATTTACTTAATGGATATTTCACTAGCAGCTTAGCAGATGCCGACTCGTTTGCCCATCTATTCTGAGCGGATCAGCAGAATGCTCTAGAGGGACGGCTGCTAACGTGCTGCGGGGGCACTGCTGGGAAGGACCTAGTGCAGTGTGCCCCGTTTAAGTAGTTACAGTAGGTATTGAAGAGATGCCAACATGGTAACTAGTCAGTGCTGCTTTAAATGAAGTATAATTATATAATCTTTCAATAACAACAGGAAGAAAAAGATCTAGCTATTTAAAGTAATAATAGGAATAAAAGCAAGATGCCAGTTTTACTAAACAGGGAGTATTTTAATGTTCAAAGGGGAACCACAGTCTTCATAAATTTTATCGAAGTCCTGGGCTGCGACATTGCACTTGCTCTGCAGGATGAATAGTACCAAATCTGGAGCTTTGTTTCCTGCAGGTCCAATGGTTGTATTTTTTCTGCAGTAGATATAGTGGTAATTTATCCCAAGAATGCACGTCACCTGATCCTGGGTGACCTAATTCTATTAGCAGTCAAAAAAAGTAATACCTGTGAATACAACTGTGTTCCAATTTGCGTACAAATCCAATGCCTGCTTTATAGAACATATCTATGTTGATCTAAGCACACTTGTCTTTAAAAATCTACTTAATGAATCTAATTAATGACTAGAGATTAATCTGAATGTCAGCCTTAAATATGTCTGAAGGACCCATCTCATTTGTTTACTTTTTCAGTAAAAATGCACAACCTTAATTTATTTTATTCAGTGCAAACTTGTGGTTAAATGCCAAAGTCTGGATCCAGATTCATGTTCAATGGGTAAATATATTTTTTCTTAAAGAGAAATCAAGAACTCATTCCAGCCAATGAACTGGACTTTTATTGAACTAGGAAATATGTTCATCCCAAAATTAAAAGGGTATGTAACATCTCTATAAATCTTGTTTTTATTGTTGCTATTATTGGTTGTTTTTTCTACTTACTGTTGGCTTTTCTCGTTAATATGGTTTTCAAAATGAACAGTAAAATGCAAAGAGAGTATAAATTATAAATGAACAGTTTCAATGAGGCTGTTGATTGCAATGACTGAAATCTAATTAAGCAGTTTAAGATCTAAGTGATATTATTATTAAAGAATTACGTTAACAGAGCATTTGATCAGCCTCTTAATTTGTTTTATGTGAATTATACTTATGAGATAATGTGCTTCTGAGTGACATAAAGATCAATTCCTTTTTTCCCCTCCTTTTTTGAGGGAAACTAATATGTTCTGTTTAAATTGAAATAAACTGATGGAGAAGGCTCAGGGAAACAAAAGTGCTATTTTGACATTTTAACTGACTGACTTTAACTGACTTGCAGTAAACACTAGCACTGCCTACTCTTTTTTTTTTTTTTTTTTTTTTTTTGGTTTTTATACTTTTATAAAGAGCTTACATTTTGAAACAGGGGTAAAGCAAAATACATGTAGATGGATTCATGCAGATACACTTAACATTTTTGCATTAGATTTGCTTCTGTAATAGGGTGGTGAGCTTGTTACCACTAACCAGAGAGATGACTGTGCTTGACTACCTTTTTGCCTGTCTCAAATCACAGTAAGCGTCTAATTTGCATTCATGAATTTTTCTTTCAAAAATAGTGCTATGTCTTTTCAAACTCATTATTTTAATTTGAACATACAATTAGTATAAGCGTGTGAACAGACGGGATTGCTTCCTGCATGATGTAACTAGCTAGCAATCATGGGACTATATGTTAGGTAAATATATCCCTTATTTTGGGGGGCCTGCAGGCGCCCTCTCTGTTTACGGACATCCGATTACTTTAATTGAAGGATTACATGCTGTCAATGTTTTTGGCAGGGAAGCCATCTTTTTTAATTTACATTTATTTTTAATCTTCCAAAACTGAAGAGAGGAAGCAGATCACATGTAAGATTCAGGAGATGTAGTGCTCCTAAAACACAGGGAAGGCTTGAGGGTGCCAAATATGGCAGAGGAAAGAGAAAGTCGTGAAACTTGAGCAGAGAAGCACAGTTGCTTGATCCACCCCTGTGCTGTTTTGCTGTTTTACTATTACTTTGGGTATTCAGGATTCTCGTATCCAATAACCAATCCCTGATGTCTAACTCTCTACTCTGAAATTTGTTGCGCCTGTCTGTATATGGGTCATTCTGCATCTTTATTTTTTTTTTACATGTTTAGAAGAATGGAAAATGAATTTTGCTCTTCAACTGTTTCAAAATCTTTCTCGCACGCTGTAGAGCTTGGATGTGGGATTGGAAGATAGGATTTTTCTGGCTGAAAGCATCAAAGTGAGATTCAAAGGGCAAACGTCTTTAAATATTTAACTACTAATAATCTGGTTCATAAAACTCACTGAGCGTTTATGGAATACAACAGTGCTACTTTATGCTGTTGATTTAACAGATGTGGTTAATTCTGAATTTTATAATACAACAATCTGCAAAAGTCATTCTGGATAGATAAAAAAGGAAATAGCTTTGTAGAGTGCTTTTAAGTGTTGATGTCTCTGCAGTCTGTCTATCAATAGATTTTTTTTTTCTTTATGTCTTAAATTCAAGTAATACCTTTTTCAGGAGAGGCTGAGGGAGCTGGGTCTGTTCAGCCTGGAGAAGAGAAGGCTGAGAGGGGATCTAATTAGTGTGTATAAG
>JAWLRI010000180.1:3829122-3887914 GCA_034781795.1 Crypturellus tataupa | reverse complement strand
GCCCAGAGAGGTTGTGGAGTCTCCTTCCCTGGAGATCTTCAAGACCCGTTTGGATGCTGCCCTGTGCCAGGTGCTCTGGGTGGCCCTGCGTGTGCAGGGGGGTTGGACTAGGTGACCTCTTGAGGTCCCTTCCAACCTTAGGCATTCTGTGATTCTATGATTCTATGATCAGGTAGCACAAAACCTTTTACAAATTATATTTGCCTGTGTGATGTTTTGTGTTCTTGGAAAGCTTTATGCCTAATAGGCAATCCGTCAGACAACCTAAGTAAGTACCAACTGATCCTGGCTTAGATTTGAAGATAAACAGCCAATTTTTGTGTTTCAAGTTTTACGCATTGAAGTAAGCCTACTTTTAATGAGATTTAATTTTCATTATAAGAACTGAGTCCTTTCCAAGAAATCAAGCAACCAGACATCGAGACCGCCACATATCTACTTGTTCACTGGATTCCTGATTACCTGGATTCTGTGTGAATTTTAAGGCTTACTGTTTCTGGAATACCTTGATATTCTTAAATTCAGTTACAATAGAATAATTATTTTGGTTTCAGATATTAATGATTATCCAGAGCTCTATGACATTAATCCTATGAAAGACTTTCAGTGTTGTGGGACTAGAAAGACGGGTGGCTGTTTGCACCCCATCAATCTGGATCTACTAACTACCAGAACTTTTTGTTGACAACAGGGACAAATTCAGTCCTGTGAAGAGGAGACAATCGCTAAATTGAAGGCTAACATAGAGCTTGGTCAAGCAGGAGCTCCCGACAGCCTCCCATACACACACTCTGCCTCTCAGTTCCAATGAGCTTGAGGGTCCCTGTTGTGCTGGACTCTGTATGGAGGAAGATACCCCCTCGCTCTAGGAGATTCCTCTGTCTTAAAAAGCAGAGAATGCAGGTAGGGTAGATCTGCAGTGTGAGAGAAGAAGGAAGTAGACTTATCTTTGTTTAATATTTTTGCAGAGAGCGTATAATGCACCCAATGTCACAAGAGAAAACTGAAACAATAGGCAACTAAGTCTGTATTGGCAGCTTCTTAGAGCAAACCTTGGTTTTTCTTCCTGATATATCAATTAATAGCATCTCTGAGGGCACAAGCAAAGTAGCAATTTGTACAAGAAAAAGAACAAGCCCTGGTATGACTGCAGTAGTACATAGTACTACAGCTTGAATTTTTGTTTTCTCGAATGTGTCAGTCAGCTACAATCCCTCTCCATTTTTCTCCCCTCTAAAGGTCATATACTTCTTTTTCATTATGTTCCTTGACTTTTATGCAACAGCTCCTGCTTGAAGATTTTCATGTATCGCTCATACATCTGTAGGGTGAAATATCACTTCTAGGCATCTATCAGTTGAAGCTGACACCCAGTCATAAAGGTGACCTATTTCATATTAACAATCAATTTCCTTCCATTGTCACCACCGAGATATGTTCTGTCAATTCACTTCTCTTGTCAGAAGCATAGACTTAGGGGTCAGATTGAAGATCCTTTGAAAGTAAAAAAAGATGATTGTTTGATTCTATGCATCACTGAATTCTGTCAATTTTATTTTAATGCTGAAGAAAAAAACCCAAATGTTTCTTTATGACAGGGAATAATGGAACATGGTTATACTTGAGTGTCTAACTTTGTATGCAATCTTGGTAATATTGTTTCTGTAATAGCAATAGTGGTATATGAATCTCATCAATTTCAAGGCATAATAGTATGTTATTGGAGTTCCTCGTGTGATTTCAGTGCTTTTTGTCTTTTATATTTGTCGAATTACACTTTGAATCTAGGAAAAAATAATAAAAAACTCAAATTTAAAGAGAGATATATTACTACATGTTACAGAAGCCAGTGTTATGCAAAAGAAATAGTATGTATAAACCTACTGAGTTCCTGACATCTGTTTGGATTGTTGAGCACAATGATATGTGTTTGCATTTTAGGAGGCACAATAATTCACCAAAAGGTGCAATCTGTTTTGGAGAAGCTGCAGGCTTGTCAGTGAATTTTCATCATCAACACCAGGCAGTTTTGGTTTGAAGGAGGACAGTTTAGGGGGAAAAGAGGAAGGGTGATCTTCAGAATAAAAATGCTTCTCTATTAAAGTTGTTGAGCGGTTGATCAGAATTAAGTATATTGCCTTTTGGACTAGAGTGTATTTCTACTTTGGAATTTCAAATGTGCTTTTTCCTCCCCCCTCAAATACTCAGTTCTCTCAGAGTATATGAGAATAGTATTAACTTCTAATTCCAGATTTTTGGTTTGAAGTAATGTGGAAAATCAGAAAGAAAATAAGTTCAAATTAGGCAAACATTATGGTGGACTGATTTATTCTGTTGAGATAATAATGCACAGTGTAGTTTATAATATATTTTTCATTTGGTAAAATCTATACTAGCTTAATGTGTTTATTCAGGATGAGTAAGACCCAGTTAGGTCACTGGCATAAAAAATGCTTTATTTTTTTTTCAAAGAAAAGGAGAAGCTGAGATAGTCCTGTCCTAGAACAGCCAAAAAAATCTCCCTAGGAAGTTCTTGGATAGAGAAATACCCGGGCTTGAGAAAAATTCTTCCCATTCACCTGCACTCTTCGTGCACTGCCCATGAAGCCTGCTCCAATGACCACGCTGTGCACTGCCTACTGTTCCACAGTCTTCCAGTAAATTTTTAAAGGACTAAAATGCCATTCAGCTTGAGTTAAGATACCAGGAACTGGTCCCAAGCAGAAATAGTAAGTTTAGGTTTGGCATTTTTTGTTCACTGGAAAATCTGAATTAGAAACTTCTGAAGTAACTCCCAAAAACTTGCATTGCTGCCTGTTGCTGACAGTATTGGGACATAGTTACTAGCATGTGGGTCCAAAGTATCACACTCTTCCGTTATTATTTTATAGTTGTTTTTAGCTTTGACCTTGGGAGGATCTTATGAATCACTTTGTTTTCAGTTCCATGAATTCATCTTAAAATTATGAAACAACAAACAGTGCGGCAAAGGACAATACATTTGAGAAGGAGACAAAACAAAAGGAAAACGTCAGCCGTGCTGGAAGCAGCAAGACAGACACAGCGGCATTTGAGCTGCAATGAGAGAAGAAGCAAATGACTAACAACTTTCAACTTTCTAAAATGAAAATAAAGGGAAGAAAACATATCTAAACCACCAGGATATAACTAAAAGAATTTTTAGTTCAACTAATGAAATTCTGAACTTCCCAAATATACTGTGGAAGGAGAAGGGGTTACCTGGAGAACTGACAGAACCAGGCTACCTTACATTTGTGCACGTTACATTTCTGCACATGTTCTTCTGTGCATTCCTCCTTATACTGACTGACAGCTACAGCAAAAATGGAGCTTTAGTAATGTAGGCCCTGATTTGAGTCTCCTGTAGGCCTCCTTTGCTCAGGTCCACTGGATTTCATTGTCTTTTAAAAACAAACTTACTGTTTTTCTGTCCCGAAGATGGCAGAGCAAACACCAACATGTAGGAGTTAGTAACTAGGAATATTTCTAATTTACATATGCCTGATTCAAGCTGCAAGGAGGTGTCAGTTCAGGTGACCATTAAAACTTATGTAGGCATTTGAATTATAAAAATAGCTGTGGTCTAGCTAACCTCACTGTATGAATATGTAGATGTTTTTGAATTTTTAGATACAAAGCAGGATTTGAACAGGGAGCTTCGTGACTGTGATGCACACATCGTGGTTCAGGGCATAACTTCATATATATTTTTACCCAAACTCAAGGTCATGGGCCTTACATACTATAGAGGTAAGGAAAGAGCCAGCCCTCATATAATTATTGCTTAATTAATTCAAATTATCGTAAAAATATTAAATCTACCCAGTCTGCATACATTAGAATTTTTCACATTTTTGTTCATTTTTTTATTCAGTGTGGGTTACAGGCCTTTTTTTCTAAAGCCATAGCAATTCTTTTCAAAATTTAGAATGTTCTTAATGAATGCTTTTCTCTTGTTGTTGCTGTTATCTAAGTGTCTTTCCAGACATAAGATCAGTATAACTGCAATGGTTGACTGAAATTCTCTTTATTTTAAAACTAATCATTCTTTTAACATATTCACTGAAGAACTAGCACAGCTCTAACAAGAAGTTGTAATCAGTCTTGTACCTTTTCTGCTCTTTTAGATACTTAAAACTGAAATATTCAACTATGATTTATGGTGTAATAAAATGGACAATTAATAGGTAATCATAACTTCCCTTCATTACATTGTCCTTTAAAACAGGTAAAGCTAGTAACTTAAAACTTTACAAATATGGCACTGTATCTCACAAGTGAAGCACAAAGGCTAAGGAATAAAACAAATCTTATGAAAGTTATTATGTATTTATTGTTTTTTACATATATGTAAAATGTCTGCACTCTCTTTGCTCTCTCTATATTTTTATTTCCATTGATATTTTAGTAGCTGATATGAAATTTGAACAATTGTTAATGAGAATTAAGCCTGAAATTAAAGCAACTGCTTTAAAGTGCATCCACAGAGCTTATCACTAAGTACTTGATTCTCAGATTTTAAAATATTATTAGATGTTCTGAGGCTCCGGCTATTGTGCAGATACTGCAGTGTGCCTTGGAGGATGGTGTTAAGCAAACACTGCTTCTGCTCAGATTGATGCAGCTGTTACTGAGTCATGAAGGAGGGAAAAGAATTGTTTCCCACTTGTTTTCCTAATTGGTCTTGTTCACAATGTAAATCCAGGTGCATTGCAGGAGAACTATGACAGGATATTTTCTGTCCTGATTTGGAAGTGCTATCCAGGGTTGTTCCTTCATGCACGGGCACAAGTGGTGCACACTGCGCAGCAAGGCAGGAGGGCGACGCTCTGAGCTCCAACTGCTTCCTGCCTTCCCCTGCGAAGCTCCAGCTGCAGGAGCCCGAGGTGAGAGCTGCCGTCGTCCCCTGCACTCGTCCTTCTGGGCAGTGGGGCTTTACTCCCAGAAGAAACCAAGGAGCCACCAGTGATAGGTGGGCTGAGTAACCTTAATAACTTAAGATACAAATTTCAGATAGCAATTGTATCCCCTGGCTGATGGACAAAATCTGGAATATCCTAGAACCTAGTGTGGTCTGAAATCTTGATGTGATGGTTTGAGGGTCTGAAATGGTCTGTGAATAAAACAAAATGTTAGAAAGTCTGCAATTTGCCATAGGCCATGCAAAGCGTATTTTACACATGCAGTTGATGCAGAAAAAGTTTGAAATAGAAACAAATTGATTGCAGACTTTTTGGAAAATTCATGAATCCACCATTGTAGTAGCATGAGTGAGTCCTGCGTAAAAATGGCTTGCCTCAGCTTTTGTGTTAGGAGGTAGTTATACAAATAATGAGGAAAATTTACCTGGTTTATAGTGACAACCAGGCAGGAGATATAGTAGATAACAATACAACAGGAGAGAGAGGCAGAAGAGAGAATTTTGAGTAAGTCTTAAGAGATGGCTGATCCTGATGTTGATAAATTACGTGAGGTGCTGCACCCTGCTGCACCTGACCTCCCTGCCCGTGTTGGTGCAGACAGGAGCACTGTGTTCCCCTGCTGTTCCCCTGCAGCCTCCCTGCCCTGGGTGGCCCTGGAGCCGGCAGTGCAGCAGGGCTGGCAGGAGCCACTCAACAACTCGTCCGAGCTGCGCAGGGCGTGGGAGACCAGGCTGAACGCGCGTGTGCGTGAAGCATGGACACACATTCAGAATGAGGGGCCACAAGTGTTGAGTTTTGTGGGGGTTTTTTTTTCAGGTTTCGCAGAGAGCGATGAGTACAGCCTGCTCCATTGCAACCTTGATGCCATAAGATCCTTCATTGTGTTGTGTTATCAGGGGAGAATTTATGAGCCAGTTTTCCAGGTAGCTTTTTGATACCTGTGACGAGTTGCGGACAGTATTGTGCTGCAGAAGGAGGTAAAGACTAGATGCAGTTAGAAAACCCACAGCTGTCACACTGCAGCTAAAAAGACTCTTAATGTGATGCTTAAAAAAAAAATCTGAAGACTTTCAGCAGCTTTTTTTAACAGAACCTTACACCTTAGTAAACACACTGCAGGTGCTGCAGGTCAGTTTAAAACAGCAAAACACTTAAGACGGGTAGGCAATGGGCCAGCAGTTTAAGGGCATTTAAAACTGTGCAAGATCTGTATGAAAATCTTTTTATCTGAAAGCCATGTACACATGATACGGAGAGATCATCAGATTAAAAACTGTCTCGTGTCTTGAATCACCTCAGCTTTACTCCAGCAAAACTCCTACACAGGTCAGAAGCACTTGAGGGATTAGGACGTGCCTCAGTTTTGTCCTGTTTTTGTTGCTATGTGTGTCTGTGTCAGATTTAAACACAAAATACACATAATCGTGCTCTGGGTGACCCTGTGTGTGCAGGGAGGTTGGACTAGATGACCTCTAGAGGTCCCTTCCCACCTTAAGCATTCTATGATAATCTGAAAGTTTATATAGCTGTATAGGATATACAGGCAACACCTATGAATCTTTAAGGACTTGGTTTTAGTGTGTTCAAATAGAAACAGGTGTCTTTTGTATTTTTGATGTGAAGAAGATTTGGATATGTATCTCTTGTAATTGTTCTATTCACAGTATTTATTTATACTCTTACTATTCTTACTGGGTTCCCATGTTATAGCTGTTTTGCATCGAAATGTGTTTTGTACTATTCTGTATTCCATCAGAACAAGGCTATCATATCTAACTGAACAAAAATAACAGGGACAAATGCTCTTGCATGACCTGTACGTATGGATCTGAGCATCCTGCTGTTACGAACTAAGATAGGATTCTTCCACCTGTATTTCCAGTTTAACTTGAGATGTATCTCGGTGCTTAATATTAGGATTCAATCGTGGATAAATTTGGGGTTATTTTATCCGTTGTCTTTCTCTCTCATTTTGTCTTTTTCTTTCTTTTAGCTCCAAGAGAATCTCCAAAGTGTTGAGATTGTGAATTTGCTGTCTCAGCCGTCTCTGCTCTTTCCTGACATCTTGTGCTCTAAACTGGGTCACATGCAATTTTGCAACGCTACAATAGTTCTTTTATGTGAGAACTGTCCCTTCTCAAGTTGCTTCCTCTGCATCTTCAGTCTGAAGGCTATAAAGAGAAAATGCTGCAAGTGTGAGGTGAGATTTCTCCCTATGTACAGATTTCAGCACGGAATGGTCATATGATTTTTTCTAAAATTTGAAGAAGTCTTACTCTGAGTTTCCTGGTTTTGAAGAAGTTTATCAGAACCTTAGACCTCCCAGCCCAAATGGGACTCATTTGTAACGTATTGTTGTTACCTGTGGCAGTGGAGAAGATTGGCATTAAGCAATGTCCCAAACTCAGTACCGCAGAAACATCGTTCCTAACTCCGGAGGCCAAACTTATTTTCCCTATGGCATTGAAAGTTTTGAAGCTTGTTATAGTGTGAAGGGACAAGGATAGAAAGAAACCACAAATAAATTAATCGTTATGCTAAAACTGGAAGTGTACTAATTATTATATAGGCATTGGCTACGGACCATTTAGTCTAATATATGTCTCCTGACAATTCTCACATGCATTAGATGAAATTGCTACAAAACTTTACAGCAGGCAAACCTGGAATTATATGCTCAGAATGGACCATCTGTCCTAAGCTCAGACATGCAGCAGCTAGTCTATCCCATCAAGCAGGAAATTTTATCTTTTCAGAAAGTTTAAAATATAAGCTTTTCAAACCTACTAGATCTCACTCAGTCAATTCTTTTAAGGTATTGAAGAGACATGAACTCAGCATGTGATCTGAGGAGAATGTCAGGAGGAAATCAGAAATAGTGAAAACAGCTGAAAAGGGTAGAAGTTTTTTTGAAGAGTTTGACTGCTGTCTCACTTGCTTCCCGCATTGCGTTTGAGCTAAGGAACAGACTGAAGGGCCAGATGATACATGTCAGAAAAGTGAAGACCCTCATCTTATCACTTTGCGACATGAAATATTGCTAATTTCCCTCTGTGTTTAGGAAGCTATTGCAAAATTCCTTCCAACATAGACTGCTCCTCTAAAAGTCTGGGTTCCATCCAGAAGCAGAATCAGCAATTTCAGCATTTTTAAGACAGGCTCATCTCCAAGCAGTTCAGAAATAAGAAGTGGAAATCTTGTGAGGTAAGCCAATCTATGAGATAAACTGCTAAAATGAAGATGTTCAGGGAAGATATATATAGTTACAGCCATGATTAAATTATGATTATTTATTTCCAAATTCTTGGAGAGCAATTGCAAATAAAATTTCTTGCTAAAAGTGCAACCAACCTCATACCCATCAGACAGATAATGGAAAAGAGCAGATATTACGTGAGAGCAAAAAGGCATAAACAGGCTTAACCAGAGGCTTTCATCTTGTAAATATGTGAACAGCCAAGGATCTGAGCAAGGACCGATACGGAGATGTGCAGAGTGGTATTCAGCAGTTGAGTGTACAGCAGGTATGCAGACTGTGTTGTCTCCTTGTTTTGAGGTTCATAATTACACAGTGAGACACAGACTGCAGTTCCGTTAGATGCAGATGCCCCATAGCAATTAATCCATGCATTTATGTTGCCTTTCTGTCTGAAAGGGTATTCTTTCAATACCCTTTTTCAGTCCTATGTCTTTAATGGTACCCTTTAAATCTTTTTTTTTTTTTTAATATGAAAATAGTTCAATTTCTCTTTTTCAGCTTCAGTGGTTTATTTTATTTTAGAAAAGAGAAAAACCCCTATCTTCTTACTTACATATGGTGAAGGTTTTCTTGAGGGATCAGATCTATAGATGCTCTTACAGTGTGCACAGAACAACTTAGGACAAGACCAAGCTGCCCCGTGCCACCGCAGCAGCTGGCAGAGTGAGTCACTGCTTCTGGCTCTGTAATGCAGACCTTGCGTGTCTGGGAAATAATGCCCAGCCAAGTGTGATTGCAAGCTATTATTAAGGCTTTATTTGTGAAATTGGTGTAGCTGAGGTCAAACATCGTTCTCTCTATTTTCATGCACTGCTTTCAGACAGCTTTCGATAACGATCTCATTATACCTCTACTATAAAGATATTTTACTTCTTCTGCAGAAGTAATTGCTGGTTAATTACTGAGCTGGTTTTTACATCTGACTCTGCTTTAGAGTAAGACAGTCTGACATAGAGCCACAAGCAACATTAACTAAAAATCAAACAGGGAGTTTGAGCTTTAAACCGAACCAGAGTACAAGAGGTTCTGAAATGGAGTTAGGCAATCTGAGAATTATTGTGCCTATTGAAATGTGCTATCTAGAAATTAAAATTATTTAGGTATGTAAGGGTTTACCTGCTAGTTTCCAGGCAATGTATTATATTGTCTTCACTTTCTTAAAATGTTTTAGGCTTATTTTATGTGATAAGATGACAGGAAATGGTTTTATTTGTAATGCCAAGCTGTTCAGAATTGTTTTCTGATTTACAGACTATGTAATATCATGCCATACTCAACAAACTGGTAGTAGCAACATTTATTTTCTAACTTTGGAAAGAAATAGGCTGGGCATGAAGGGAGATGTCCATCCTTCAGCCAGAGGGAGTTTCAGGGAACATCTACTTTGACATGCTAATTTTGCAAAAAGAATATTAGGATGTTGGTAGTTGGGCTATTCCCTTCATCTGCTTCCTGGTATCTAACATGCAAAGATGAGAGGAACACAAATTGTGCATATAATCAGTTGGTAAAAGAAGATTCCAATTTTAAGTTCTCCAGTATACTCAGGGGGGTTTCAAGAAAGAAATATGGAAAACTGACCTGACTTTTGTTCCTAATAGTACTAACATTGCCTAATTATCTAATATTTTCTCTAATTGGCCAATATAAATACTCTCTTACGGGAACTCATGACCATGTCTGCATCCTCAATCCTCCCTTTTTCTTTTTTCCTTCCTGTAGATGCTCATCAATCATGGACAGTGCTTAGCACCATGCTTAGCATTTCCCTTTAGGGAAACAAAGGGATATGAGTGACCAGTCTGAGGAAATGTGGGATTGTTTTCTGTTTTTCCCAGTCACATAATGCACAGATACTCCTACAAGTCCAGCAGGGGAAATCAAACCTGTATAGGCTTCCTAGAGGCCTCAAATTCTGTTTGGCTTAGTGAGTTCCTGCTTTGAATATTCACCTGAAAGAATGGTGGCAAGGAAATGGTGATAAAAGTTGTGTGCTCACAAAATAGGATCTTTGGCCTTGGAGATGTAGGAACCCAGAGATAACCAAACAAATTTTTCTATGCAGTTGCTTATATGTGTGCTTATGCGTATGCACAACCTGCTTGGAAATCTAGGAAATGAAGTCCTTTGTCAAGCCTGAAATATAAGGTATATTAGTCAAATATAATATATGTTAATCTTCAAGCAATAGTTATAATGTAGAAGGGATCCATATTCAGGTAGATAATCTGGTGTGGTTGAAGGAGGAACATCTTTTCAAATGGGTGAATTATCATGAAAAAGCTATTTCTCATTAGTGTAAAATATTTGTGTGCAAAATGGGGGTAGCTTTTGCTGGAGCATCGTCAGAATTCAGTTTGGTATTGAGGGCCAGGTTGAGGGAACAAAGTGCACAATCCTTCTCTGTTAACCACACTTGCATTTTGGATTGTACAGAACTGAAAGAAGCCCTGATCTACAATGAGGGCAGTAGATCTACTACAGTGTAAAAAATAACATAGATATTATAAATGAGTTTCTTCAATCTCTTTTAATACAGCAGTAAGCAAACCCTAGCAAGCACTAGTAAATAAGTATTTTATGCTCAGCTCTTGTAGAGCTTAAAGCACAGAGACTTCAATACCCACCGTGAATGCGATTACTTTAGAGGATGCACATCTTTATCATAATTGGTCTATATATTTTCAGTAAACAATTTACATTGAAATTATCTTTTTCTAAATGTTTATTAAACTGCTGGGATTAAAGCTGCATGCAGACAAAATTTTCTCATAACTATTTTATAACCCACGTTTTAGGAACCCTATTGCAATGGATGCTATTGCCAGACTGTAGGCATGAGAGAGGAGAGGGCTACTCCTCTTAGCCTCTTTCAGGATCATGTGTGTTTTTTATAGAAGGCAGCTTGCACCCTGTGCTAGTACCTAAAGGTTGGCTGGTGCTAGTGTGTGTGAACAGAAGATCCACTCCAAAGGCAGCTCTCAGCTTGAAAGAATTTTGGTGACTATAGCTAGTTAGGATTTTTTTTCCTAGTTGAAAATTCAAAGAAAAAAAGTTAATGCTTTATGCATTTACTTGTAAGAAACCTTTTAAAAAAGAAAAATATTTTGTTTTCTTTGGCCACTCAAATATTGTGAAATACTTGTTTCAACTAATGCTTGCAGTGACCTTAATATAGGGGTTAATTCATGGGCTTGTTAATGCAGCAGCTTGCATAACTAGGAAAAAAAAAATAATGGGATTCTAAATGGAAAATGGAAATAATAATAGGATTCTAAATAGAAAAACTAAGGCCTGTAATCTTCCTGTGGCAGTCAATACTGTGTTATGCAGCATTTTTCCCTGTTGAACAATTTAATCTTTATCCTAACCTGTCAAGACAGAGTGGACCAAAAGAATTGAATACGTTTTTTTGTTTGTTTTTAACTCTTAGAATCGAGGTACAGAAACACTCTTGGGGTAGCAACTAGTTTACTGGGAGTTCCAGGGTAGTTCTGAGTTGTCTATGACTCCTGCTAGGGCTATTTCAGCCTTTCTCCTCCCAGTATTTCTCTCCCAGTTCACACGGGAGCAGAAGAGCAAACTCAGCTCCCTGCAGTTCCAGCTGCAGGGCCTGACCACGAACAGAGGTAGGTGAAGTTACCAGCCTTATGCTGAGAACTGTTCCCTTAGGCTAAGGGCAGAGCTGGGCACAGTGATATTTAAACCATCTGTGTGAGTATTGTCTGGGCTGAATATTTCTCCAGATGTGCTTATTTCTATTCTTTGACTATGGTGGGGATCTGTACAGTGTCATTAACCTTTGGGTGAGGTCAATTAAGTTCTTCCATCCCTTAGTCCGTATGTAAGTACCACAGAACCTTGTGGATGCATTTCAGTTACACAGAAAGTCTGTGCAAACTGGGACATAGAATCCCAGGTCTTCCAAATGCTCAAACTAACAAAGGATAAAGCATTATAATGCTCAGCTCTGACTTGTTCATATGGACATTCTGTTGACAGCTAGTGGGAATATTAATGAGAGCAAAATGTTTACAATTAAGTCCTGAATTTTCAAGGCTTCTGAAATCTTACTGTTGTAAAAATGCTGAAACACATTTTTCCTTAAAAGAACTGGACAGAGTTGTAGCAAGGCATTGGCAAACTTTTTAGAGAAGTGTATTATGATAGTAACCTTGTCCAGCAATACTGACTTACAGTGCTTAGCAAAATTACCTGCCAGTGAAAACTTGGCAAATCTTCTAATTTGCTCGGTGCACATTGCTAAGGAGTAAATTAATTTGTGAGAAATTCAAACCTCAGCAGAAAATACTTTTGGTCCTTCAACTGTGTGTTCTGGAAGGGAAATATTGAAATAAGTAAAGCAAACTCACCATTTTCTGTTTCCAAGAAGTGGAAAAGGGCTCAGAGGTCTCTAGTAGCACTAGGTATGATATCTCATTTAATTTTGTACAGATCATGGCTTAGGTGATAGTACTTCTAAAAATACCAAGGACATAATTATACCAGTGAATTAGATTTGCTATTGGATTTACTCCTGATTCACGCTCTTGCAAGCTAGGAAAGAATCACATTTTTAGTATTTGATAGACAGAGTTGGCATCGGTGTCAATTCATCTAACTCCTTTCTGTCTCTGTGAAGTAAAGCTTTCCATTTCATGGTGAAATTAATGAAGGAGAGAAATCTAAAGTCTTTTACATAAATCTGTTGGTGCCAAAATGGATCATTCCAGCAGAATTGTTCTTAAATGATTTTCCTAAGGTCATAAAACAAGGAAGAGATGTGATGGTTTCAGTGTAATGAAATTGGCGAAAGTAACTCCCCTGAAAGTAACTGGTGGAGATGCACAAGCCACTGAGGGCATTGTAAGGCTCAAAGCTTCTAAAATCCTAATCTCATGCCCCAAATCTTTCTTATTTTCAATTCTGGTAGCCTGTTTAGGGGTTTTGGAGAGATTCAAGGATGTAACAAAATGTTGTTTTCCTACTCTGTGAACACTCATCTCTTCTGCAATGGCACTTCCCCCTGGCCTCAAATGAGTTCTGTGTGTTTTATTATTCTGAAGACTTTTTTGTTTGTCTCCTAGTCCTGTCTGACTTCATCAACGACAATTTCATTCTGAAATCTTTTTCAGCAATGATTAACCTATTGCAGAGAGTGTATAATGCTGAAGAATGCCTATTACGTGAAAGTAACCCCTTGTGGGTTCTCCTGGAATCAGAAATATGCTTGGAAAGAGGAAACTCTTAAGCAGGAAGCTATTAGAAGTTCTTGGGCTAAACTGTTTTCTAACTCTGCTGAACTCTGTTGAAGTCATATCAGATGAAAATTTGGCCCTCTGTCAGGAAAAGTATTTAATTAATTAGCTGGCTAAAGGCTAAACTGTGCAAACAGCATGAAGAAGATTCTGTGGGATGAAGATCTGATTAGGAAAAAAAAAACAACGACAGATTTGTCTCTTCCTTCAAACTGGAACAAAAAGGGGTGGGTAGACGATAATTTTGGCAGTGTTTGTGGCTAAGAACCATAATGCTGAACTTGCTAAGTCCTTCTTTGAAAAACCATCAGACTGCTGCTCCCAGGGTGTGAACAAAAAATGAAACAGCCATCACGCAGATCTGCTGAGAGGGCTGATCCACCTGGACGCAGGAACTGCTGTGATGTCCTAAAACCTTTTGACAATTTCAAAGAAATTAAAAAAAAAAAAATCCACTCTCTTCACCCCAAACAAAACCAAAACCCCATTCTGTTGTTCAGGGAAGAGATGTTTGCATCCAGGTTAATACCTTTAGCCACTGGTTTGCTCAGGGATTTGTGGAGAAGCTTTGTACCCACAGAATTATCTTACACTAAAGAATCCCAAGTGACAGTAATCTAAATTATCGATCCCAAAACCCTGGGCCAAACTGCAGATTCATTGTGTGGACTTCAGAATTCCAGTGTGCTTTGGAGCTGCAAAATAATATTGGATTATCTATATAGCACCCATAAATTTGCAGGATGCTTTACACTCCAAAAGCATATCCTAGTCTCTGGGTGGGTAGTTCCATAATGAATGTTGGTTGGTAAACAAAAGTAAAAAGGAAAAACTCTAAAATTCAAAGACTTAAAAAAATCTGATTACTAATATCTCCCATCCTCCGCATTCTAAATATTTCTGCAGTCAATAAATGTACTTTCTAGCCTAAATAAAATACAGAAAAGAATTGCCATAATATCTTGTAAAACAAACAAAAAAAAGAATGAAACTGGAAGAATAGAACTCAACCATCTGTTGCTGGGTTGTTGAATCAGTGTCAAACTCAGCAGCATGTGAAAGAGTGACGTACAGTACAGACTAAAGAACAGGGCAGATATTTTTGGTGACATCTGGATGCTTTTTATCTGCTACACAAACAAGAATTCTGGGAACAACAAACTCTTAGTCATATGCACTTAGAATATCTACAGAAGCAGGAAAAAAAGCTCCGTGGCGTTTTCTTCACAGGTTACGTATATCTTTCTCTTGAAAAGGCCTGCTCTGAAGAAGTGGCCTCTGCAGATGGTTACAGGAGGCTGTATTTTCTTTTTCATCCCTTCAACTCTTACTGCTGTGACAGTAAGGGTAAGATCTGTAAGTTAGGGGGCCAATGGCTACCAGTCTTTTTTTGGCTGACTGTATCTGCTTTGGGCTTAACAAATTTTCGGACAGCAGCAATCAGGCCCCGACACTGACTGCCACGTAAAATCTTTATGTGCTTTTGCTATGTTACAAATACAAGAAGATGCAAATAACCACAATTGACTGAAGTTTAGAGACTCAATATTAAAGTACAGAGTATTCATCTTCAATCTTCTTACAGTTGGCACCCACTGAATATTTACTTTACCAGGTGCATTTGCTGGTAGCTCTCTGCAAACTTTATTGGTGACAAAACTGCAATAATTTCATTGGAAACACCTGTATTAAATGATTCCCAGCTTAAAATTGCATGGGGGGAGCAAGAGGAGACTGTGTGCTTTTATTTATCTTTTTTTCTCAGTGGCACAATAATTGGTTCTTGTCCAAATGAGAAAGCAAGCCAAACACCTAGAGACAGAGAAGTGGTTTCCATACATTGGGCCACATTGCAGCTCTCAGAATAGCTCCTTTGCCATTATTCAGCTGTCAGTTCAGTTAGCTCTGAATTTACAGAAAAGAAAGAGACATCTGGTTCTTACTTTGATTTCTCCATGGGAAACACAATAGTGGTAATTTTACTAAAGAAGGCTATTTAACAGTTAGCAGTGATGGGCCAATTTGGGCTTTGTTTAGCTGTGCAGAGCATCATTTTCTTCAGGTAGTGTTTTCTTCAGGTTTTGGTGTACTTGCTTATCCTGTCCAGGCCCACTGCATGTCAAAGAGGTTAATGTAGAATTCCAGAAGGATACTTAAAATATGGTGGCCTCAGTCAGGGGCAATAAGTGTGCACTTTGGATTTTTTTTTCCTTTAAGAATTAGGACCTGAATCCATTTGCGTTCCCATGTAAAACATACAGTTTGAGTGGATTTGATGAAATAAGACAAATCACAATTAGGAGTTTTATATGTTTTGCTTCTTGAAAGTGGGATGCGGCATTTCCCATAAGCTGTCTCCTCCTAAGGACTGGATTTTTTTAATTATTTTTATTTATTTATTTATTTATTTATTTTAAGTCTTTGAGGTTAAATTGCCAATGTCCAGAACAGCTTCTAGAAGACATGAAATTCCTCAGCTGCCAGTGACCCTGCTGGGAGGTAAGCTGGCCTATTTGCAGGAATCGTTCTGTACATTGTCAGGTCAAAGATGAGAATTTTAAACCCCAAATTAGACCTTGTAGAAGCACAGTAAGGCAGGAGCAGCTGTGCCGTGTTGGCTCCCGTGTCTGTCAGGGTCTGCGCTCTGCCCAGCGCAGCAGCAGGTGCCCAGGCGCTTCCTTGCTGGGCCTCCCACGTGAGTACAGGCACCGCAGATACACACAGCCCTGCTGCTGCCTTAGACCAACGGGCCTCTCAGAAGGCTGCATCTGACTGTAGCTGATGCTGCACAGGCTTTAATGGGAACTCACATGTGAGAGGATACGGAATTGTTGCTGTTTGCAGATGCAGGTCAGTTGCAAGGGAGGTGATGGGACTAGTCTGAAACCAGACAGGAATCCTTGCTGTGAAGGAGCTGGTTGAAATCGGTGCTTCTCAGTATTGATTCGAGACATAACGCTGTAAACACAGTTTTTCCTCCTGAGTAGGACTTCGGTTTTGTCTGAAAAAAGGAGTGAGTCAGGAACCCCGGGAACTGGCTCAATAGTATTAGCAGCGCTGACATTTGATGATTGATCTGACCTTTAACAGTTTTTCATTTTACTAACGTAAAATGATTCTCACAATGCTCTGAATAGACCAGTCTAAAAACCCCTTCACTGAATCATTTCTTTTCTTCTTGGAAGCCTTCATTCTTTGCTTCTCTATTTCTATCTGATGGTTTGTGCTGGCATGGTAGTAATGATAACAAAAATGATATGATTCAGTGGTAAAACACTGTCAGTCAAATTAGTGTCTGCAAAAGACAAGTTGAAAGTGGTAATCAGTTATACCAGCAAAAGTGGGTATAACCTGGAGTCTGACAGAAAATTTGGCTCAAAATCCCTCAGAAGAAAAGAGTATTTCATTTAAGCATGAAACGGGTTAAAAGGGATGGGTTTAAAAATTATCCCTGTGCAAGTGTCATAGTGAATTAAGCCCTCACTTAGTCAAGTGTAGTGTAATCTATTATTACAATACAGGCAGAAAAATATAGGCACTCACAATATAAAGTATCATCAAAATGTCCAGCACTTACTGAAAAATCAGACATTCTGCTTAGGCGAGGCAGAGGTTGCCTCCGTGTGAGGAGAACTTGGATCATTTCGGACCCTCGTGCGTGTGCAGTAGGGCTGGTAGGAACTCCTATTGTGAACATGTCTGTGTTTGCAGCCGTCTGACAGCAGCGCTGGGGTTGCTGCTGCCAAGCATTCAGAAATCGAAGACAAATATCCAAAATTTCCAATCTCTACAGGAGAAAAATTTTGCAGAGAAGCTAGCAGGCACAAGAAACCCAGCTGGGAGGTAGCAAAGTGTTGCAATATTGTGTGTAAATTGAGATGCTGAAATCTTTGAGAACCACTGCGTATTACCAGCCTGTCTGGTGAGCAGAACTGTCTAGCACCACTGATTTAATAACAGCAGATTTTTTTTTTACGAAATCTGCTTTTTTATTATTGCACCCATTTCAGAGTTATGGTGTATGTTTAGTGGGACTACATGGACCACTCCTTTGGTGTTTTTGACTAAAAAAAAGCCTGCTAGTCCTTTAAAAAGGGAAATCTTATTGTAGTTAAAATGTCTTCAACATTGATACTGACAGTAAAATTTTTTTAAGGCTCGATTCTTTATTAAAAATAACATTTTCATGGAAAGAATGCAAAATGCTGACTAACACAATCGTTCTAGCAGTATGCCTGGTTCAAAAATCCATTCTACCATTTTTTTCCCAGATTGAAAGGAATTTGAATTAAATATTATAGGTAAACTGTAAATGTTAAACTATGAGATTCCTAGACAGGTATTTTTAGGCACATTCACATTAGAGTCACTGAAGACCCTAGGATCTATGCTCGTTTTATGAAGATAGGTAGTCTGGTTTTTAATTTTTTCTTTTTGTTATAGGCTATATCACAAATCCCTGTTAGTCTTCCTCAGTAAAGCAGCTATCTTGAGACCTGTCTGGCCATCTGTACCTGGCATGAAAATGCTCTATATTTGCAAACTGTATTTTATAGGTGATAAAATGACATTCCAGGTTGCTTCATTTTCTCCTCAGCCGCAGATTTTAGGCAAGAGTTTAAAGCTGCTACAGTTAATGGAAAGGTTGCTCATTTTCAAGTATCTGGTGATCTTAATTCTTCCACAGATCATTTTTGTGGGCATAGAAAGGAGACAGGACCTGCAATTAGCTTTCAGGATGCACAGCATCATTGCTGTCCTTTTGAGGCCTGCAAGCCAGTCTGCCATGATCAGCTGCTGCTTAATCCCTTGAGACTCCCAGCACTTTCCTCCTCTTTACAGGTCTGTATTCAGAGTATTGGTTCTTGCATATTCCTGCCCTGTCTGGTGTTCTATGTGGCAGGGACAGAATGTTCATCCCCCAAATTACGCAAAATAAGTAATAAGGATTAACAATCTATCTTCAGAGTTTTTCTCACAGTTTATCACATTCTCCCCAAGGAAATTTGTCCTGTGTGGCTGGGATTTGGGTGTTCTTTGCTGGGAGAATCCTCTCCTTGGAAAAGCTGAAAAAACCCAAGCAGTGCAGAGCACTTCTTTGCCTTCGAAAAGTGTGTGACCAACCAACTCTAGCTGTAACACAGGATAGTCCCTTCCTGGCAAGGCAAGATGTCTTTGCCAGTGCATGGTTCTGTTTAACGACTTTTAGTACAGAATGGAAAGCAAAACTAACCCTCTCATCCTGCTTTTCTGGCCCTGTAATAGATTTTAGTTTTGCACATTTTTAATATAAATAATATGGTAGTAGTTTTATCATGTCAGTGTTCTGTTCTATCCTGCCTCATGGGTGCAGGCAGTGTGGAGGAAAGCCCAAGAGGCCGCAGCGATCGGTCTGGTCTCGCTCACCTGCAGCAGCTCCATTGCTCTCACTGACCAAAGGGCTTGCAGCAGCTCTGGCGAGGCACCTGCAACCCAAGGGGCATTTTTTACATTTTAATTCCTTTTGTGGTATGTTGGTCAAGAGTTTGTTTTTAAGGAGACACAGTTCCATTAAGTAATTTATTTATGAAATTCCCATCCCTGCGAAGGGGGAAGCAGCAGGACAGAAGTGATTAATGGAGGCAGACAGCATGTGGCTGCCAGTCCCGCGGTAGCTCATACAGAGCTCGCACGTTAGGAGTGTTGCTCAGGATGCACAAGGACCCAGGAAAAAGGATCTTCTGTAACACTGTAGTTGAATTCTAAAAATCCTGCTATACTTAAGGTGCACGGTGCATTTGTAAATTACATATAGGAGGATTATGTGTCATTTGAATTCTTATGAGTTAGAGTAAAATGAGAAATATGGCTTCCTATGGCTGCTTTGTGCTGAAGAGTTAACGTGTATTAGCAGAAGAAGTTGTGTCTGCTGTACACAGCCTGTCCCCTGCCCGAGCGCTCAGGCAGTGCCCAGGCAGCTGAAGCAGAGCAGCTCTGCGTGGCCAGGGAGGCAGGAACGTGCTGCAGATCCGAGCGAGGAGGCGCTTGGGGTAGGGAATGGCTCAGAACGCCCAGGCCCTCAGCTCTGTGTCCCCAGCGGGTGTTAACGTCATAACGAAAGATGTTCTCTTTGGATGAGATACTGCTGTGGTGGTTTCCCATGTTCTCTTCATTATATGAAGATGGAATTTTTCTTATCATCCCTGCTTGTTAAAGATTTGTAGAGATGGATGTTGCACAAGAGGCATTTCCAACTTTCTCATTCCCATGTTCATTGTGCCTGTACTCAGCTGCGCTGAGTAGGTTTTGCTGTAGGACAAGGAAGATGTCTGCTCCCACTATAGGAGCAAAAATACCAACAACTCATTAGAATAAAAGTACAGAGTTGTGGGGAGAAAAAAAGAAAAAAAACACCTCTAAAACCAGCCTTCAAGGCTCGCAGGAGGAAAGCAACCTCTGATCCTGAGCAGCAACAAAATAATTTATTTACTAAGCTTGGCAATTATTAGCCTAGATATTTCAGCCTAGATTTCTCTGCTGAAAGTTGATGAAATTATTGTGCTACTCACACACTGAGCCCTGTTAATGCAACGAAATATGAAAAAAAAATAGAAAAGGGGTTTAAAATTGAGGAGATGTGTAAGCTGGCAAAGCTCATTAGACTTTGGAGCTGCCATGCCAAGTTCTAGCTATTCATTTATCTACCAACTATTTAGTGGTAGATCTCATTTCAGTGCTCTTTTCCTTTACTAGAGCTAACAGTAGTTTAGCCAGTTTTGTGAAAAAAAAATAAGTGAAATCAAGTATGGGGCTGACATCTCTGGATGCCAAAGCAGTTATTGTGTGAGAAATGACAGAGTGCCAACAGATTCTTTTCTATTTGCTCTGCTGGTATTAAAGCTCATTGGAAACTAAAAAAGTGGAATGTAGCATCAGAAAAATTGTTAATCTTGGATTAAAAAATTAAGGCAAATCAGTGTCACATGACAAAACCAGAAACGCTTCATCAAAATGTTGCCTCTTAGGAAAAACATTTTGCTAATAAACTCTCCTAAATATATTGAACTGAAACTTGTTTCTCCGAACAAGCCATCTTAGTTTGCACATCATTTCTGTTCATCTAAGGGAACCCCTAGGCAGGACAAATTCCCAGGATAGCCAGTGATGGGTGCTGTGAAGTAAGCAGCTCCGAGTCGCACAACGTTTACCCTGCAGCAAATCAAGACCTCTCTGAGATTCCCCTCTGGCCCCAGAGCAGCTCTCACCATGTCTGTGTCTGTCTCTTAAGGCACCCCGGAAGGGTCCCTGGAATGTGGGCCTGCCCGGCCAGCAGGGAAAGAGGAATGACAAAACGTTCCGCTGAGCCTGTGCAACCGCCTGTGTTAGCAGCTGAGTTCCCATCAGTGTCTTCAGGGAGATAAATGTAACGGGAACGTTAAATAATGAGCAATGCAAGGCATTTTGCACAGTTTTTTTTATGGGAATTGCCTTTAGAAAGTGAGCGCTGAGCAGATTTTTCCAAGCTACTACTACTCTGAATTCTCTCTCCCCCTGTTTCTTTTCTCAAACTCCTACTCTTTACTTTGTTAGAAGAGAAGTTAACTGTTAGGCCGTTGTGTTCTTCAAATGAGTCAATTCTGCCATATCCGCGAGTTCAGTTTGAGTTTAGCTTCTGACTAAGATGAAGTACAATTAGAAGGGGGGAAGTGGCACAGTTTTAGTACTGTGGCTGCTAATTGCTCCAGTACTTTCATTTATTGTGACAGCTCTCCATGATGCTTTAGCACTTTAGTGGGTTCTCCCTCCCCTTCTCTCCTCCCTCCCCGGCCCGTCAGCAGCTTTTGCTTGGTGTAATTTCTGAGTCGCTGCACGCTGGCGTGCTGAAGACTTGGCACAGTTTGCAACTATTAAATGTAGTCCTGAGTTTGCTACTGCTAAAGTGAATATTTGATCTTCTGCCTCTTCTAAACACAGGAGCTGACTTTTTTTTTTTTTTTCTTCAGTTTTCTTTTCTCCCTTTTTCCTCCTCCTCCTAATTCACTGAGTGAATTGCAGTGTCTGAGAATATGAGACAGGAAGGCTAGTGCTATGGAGGTAAGACAGAAACAACGAGGAAAGCAAATTACTTGATGCACTACTCAGGGAATGAAACAGCTGATATTCTTGAAAAGATTTATAAAACATATAAAATCTGCAAAATTTACTATGGCATTGGCCTTGCAAGGTAGAAGGACTGTACTTACCCACTCGCACCGGGCGCTCTAGTGTCAAGAGCTGCCTGCGACATGCATGGCTGCTTTGTGGTAGGTTCAGCAGGAGCAGAGCAGAGTTTGGGACAGAAAGGAAAGAAAACCTAATGGAGAGACTGGGTGAAAAACCTCTCATGCCCCATATTCAAGAAAACAGGGTGGGAACTGTACAGATTACAGGTTTTTCAGTAGATCCAGTGTGTTTATGATTCCATCAGTGCCTGCTTCTCAGAGGAAACAGATCTGTTTGGCATCTTTGCACAGAACTTTAGGGTCATATTTAACTGCTTACAGAAGTAACTAGCTTTGTTTGCTTTGAAGTAAGTAGGAGTCAGGGGCAAAGGTTCTTTTGACACCGTTACTAGACTCATACCTGAATCTGTAGACAAGTAAGTGCATTTTCTGTTCGACAGTTCTGTCCTGCTGCCTTTCTGCTCAGTGGTAGAGATTCAGAATTTCTGATTTAGAGATCGTTAGCTTGTACTGATATTTGAGATAAGGGGTGCTGTGCTTGGCCAAGTGCTTTCCACTTGCATCTATTTGTAGAAGAACATAGCAAAATACCGAAAATGTTGACAGGTCCTCTTCCACACTTTGGGTTTTGGTTCCCATGAAAAAAATACCTTTTTTTTTTTTTTTTTTTGGATAAAACCAAACACTTCGTGTGACATATCAAAATAGTCAAAAAGAAATAAAGATTCCTTAATGACCCTTTATTTCTATTTTTTCCTCCATCCTTTGGTTTTCTAAACTTCTGTTTTGGCTTATGGTTTTTAAATCTGTTTCCATTCCTATCCGTATTTTCCCTCCCTTCCTTTTTCATCTACAGCCTTTCTGAGCTCTGTTTTTTTTTTCATGGTTCCCTTTTATGTGTCTTTCCTTTATGCTCTGCATCATCTGCCAGTCACTGTTGTACTTCTGTTGTCTACTCTATCTACAGACTTTTATTACTTTTATTTGGGTTGGAATTTCAAAAGGCAAATCCAGAAGGAGAACATGTCAAAGTTCAGAACATTCAGATGTGGAAGGAGAGAGGGATCTACCTTAATATCTTTATTACAACCTGTTGTTATTATTTATTAACATTGTGTCGTGCTCTTGTGTAATATAGAACAACTCCTACCTTTGTCATTTAATTAAACTTCATAAATAAAAGTCATGGAGAGGAAGAAAGGAAGGTGTTTGTACTGTGGAGGGAGCTGAGGGATTAAGAAAGGAAAAATGATTAAATAATTTTCTTTTTGAGCAGCCAGGAAAACTGCAACTAGATCTCCTGAGTCCCATTCTGGTGTCTGGCTTAATCACCTCTTTCCCTCCTATTTGAATCTTAAATTCTGTGCCAAACTTCTCTCCCCACTCTCTTCTGTGGTGAAGAATCAGGTAATCACAGCCAGTGGTGAAAATGAACTGTTCTTAACATTTGAGGACAAACTTAGTTTACGAATTCACTCTGCATTTCTTATGGAAAGAGAAGAAATCTCGGGATCTGATGTTGCTGAAGGACAATCCGAGCTGCAGAGCAATCCCTCGTCCTGTGAGCAAGGCAGGTTGCAGGGCCAGCTGTATCTTTCCCTTGCTTAGGAATGAACTCCAGACCAAACTCTGGTCTTCCTGCCTTTTTGCTTAAAATTCACTCCCTGTAATGACTCATTGGTAAAGCCGTCTGCCCACATTACTGTCTGAATCAAACGATTGTTCCTACACAGATTACAAATCTAAAATCAAGAAGCCGGCATTCTGTCAATGGTTAAATGACTTATTGGACAGTAGGCCATTCTTTCAAGAATAAAACACAGAGAGAGAAATCAGTGGGCTCAAAGTCTATATATGATGCCAAAAACTACACATGGTTCTCACATAAAAATATGTCCTTACTAGTTTCTTTTAATATTTGGTTGATAGATAGGTCATGAACTTTTGACACTAAAAGAGCAAAGATAATGAAACAGAGGGAGTTTTAGAAATGGAATGAAAGCCAGGGAATTTTTCCAATTCATTTTTTTTGAATGTACAGAGCTCTATTTCTCTTTGTTTGTAGTTCAAATTCTCAGGCTTGCCAGATTTGTGAATAAGAATCTTATGTCCTTGTCCAAGAAATATCTCGATAACTTAATAATGTGTGGAAAGAGCAGGAGTAGGAAACATCAGTGCAGCTAAATACTCACCATGCCCCTCTACTGGTAAGAGGAGAAGAGGTGGGATAACACAAACATGTGATTTTAGGAGTTTTGGTGACATGTTCCACTTCCAAAAGGAAATATCACAATTCAAATGAGGCACATTAGGCCCATTTTAACACGCATCTAAAATATCAATGGCACGGTGCTTTTAGGCAAATATTTGAATGCAGAAGTAATAGATAGCTGTGCTGCTCCCAGTGTATCTACTTGAACCATAGAAACATGGTACTCTCGGGGCCAAAATGTAGAAAAAGAACTTGCATTCTGCTTAGAACTCTTGTACATCTCCAAATTTTTAAAAGAGCACATGTCAGTAAATGCTGGCTTTATCAACTAGCATGAACCCTTTCTCTCTCTTTTTTTTTTTTTTCTTTCTTTTTTGGAAATTTGGCTTTCCAAAGATGTCTAGGAGAGAAGTGAGCTCTTTTGAAAGACCTGGACACCGACATCCTTTACAAAATATCTCTAGCCATGCATGTCTGATCAGACACCTACTTTTCTGACTGGTTATATCAAGGTTTATTGTGTACTCATTTAAGACCATATCTAGCACTTTGAATCCTCAAACTGTAAAGGATCCCAAAGGCATAAACAAACCAGAGGATACCATTTCCCTACAGGAGTTTTGCAGCTGCTGTATTTCACTCCACTAATTCTGTACCCCAGGCTACCCCGGCCCCTCTTTGTGCCCAAAAGAGACACATGAAGAAGGGAGCTCCCTGCAAGCTCTGCTGGAAAGAATAGCAGGGCATATATGCACACACATATATATGTGTATATATCTATATGAGATGTAAATGAACATGTAGACTTTTCTAGACATTAGGCAAAGCATATCCAGTCCTTGAATCTGAAGTCCAGATTGAGAAATTCTTACAGTATATGTTTCTTCAAGGCATTCACAGCCTAGGAGTTAGAGCTGATTACAGTATCCCTTTAGGGGAATCTTTTTCCAGCGTCTTTCCAGCTGCTTTTCTTCTTCTTTTAAAGATTGGGCACCATGCCGTGTCAAAAATAGCTGAGTGGATACTAGGCTAGTTGAACTGCATGTTTTTTCTCTGATTCACATATTTTTTCTTCTCTTGAACTATGAATCTTCATATCTTTCTGGCATTGAAATTAATCTTCAGCATTACATTAAAAAAGTATCAGAAAATCCCTTTATTCTCATGTATAAAGGCAGTAGGGTAGGGTGCTGCTATGCCCATTTCAATCTGAACCACAGAACATGTATGACTTGTCCAGACCAGGGAACTGAATTCACATCTTCTACATGCTGTGTTAGCACCCAATTCCTGGAGTATCTGTCCTCTTTGAAGATTAGTTCTACTGAAAAGGATCAGAAAGATTTTAAACCTTGTTCATAAAACATGCCTCATATTACTCCACTGGTCTGTTGTGAAATTGCAGATTGCAACACTGAGAAAGGAAGAAGAAAACCGTGGTCGTTAGGATATTTTCCAGTCCTGCTCTAGCCCAGACCTGCTGTCCGGCTCCCCGCTGTCCACGCGGTGGCAGCCGCGGCAGCCGCGGCAGCCGCTTCCTGCGGGGCAGCGTCTGCACTTGGCTTCCTGCAAAGCCCAGGGTTTTATGGAGGAGTTTGAGAGTGTGCAAAGGTCCATCTGGAGGAACAACATTCGCTCTCCTTGTCACACCAGAGCTGTTCCAGGCTTTTGCGGACTTTCCCTCAGCTCTATTTTGTCTACCCATGAACTGGCGGTTTAAAAAACAGCAAATCAGGAAGAAAAGGATAAATCCTACTTTACTGTTCCTCTATCTTGATTCATCTCTGCTCTCTGTTTGGAGTTCCCACCTTTTATTTTTTTTGTCTTGTATCTCATTTTTGCACTTGTTGCTTATCGGCCTCTATTTTCTCTCCCTTCTGACATAGCCTTCATTTGGCTCAATGTGCATCTTTCTACCAAAGAATAGGGGGTTTATGTTCAGTTGTGTCTGTTTTGTACCACTCAAGGGTATTTGTTTTCAAAAAACTTTATTGAGAAACAGTTATCTTCCTTCTTCCTATGTGTTTTTGTTTTTTTTTTTTTTTTTGTGTTTCATGGATTTCAACTCTGCTTTTGCCATTGATTGTAATGAGACTTTACCAAAGTGGGGCAACTGTGAAGCAGAGGGGAGGTGAGGAAAAGCCAAGGATATTCCAGGAGAACATTGATCTGAACACAGCTTGTGTTATTGCAAGTAGACAATATGGGCTATCTGAGATAAATGTCTGGTTTGTCTAGTTTTTCATGGGTGGTCTCTCTGAGGTGAATAACAAAATTCTCTTAGGCAGCAGTAACAGTAAAATCTCCCAGACAGCAACTAGGAACTGTAGAAAGCGAGTAACATGCTGGAGCTAACCCACCTAAATATCATTGGTTCCAGATGTTCAGAAAAAAAAACCCTTCCTTAAATGTTGTGACATTTAGCATGAAAGTTCAGTACAATGATGAATAATATTTTTATTCTTTTGGTCAAGACTTTGAAAGAAGTAAATAATCTTTTATATTTTCAATTAGTGCCAAACTTGAGAGTCTCTGAAAAGACTTGATGCTCAGAGGTCAATTCTCAGCAGTTTCTGGAATGGCAGTCCAAATCTTCTTGTTTTTTTAGGGAGATGAAAGCTTCTCAGCTCCAGATTTACATTCAAAGATTGAACAGCAACACCTGAGAAGAAATTATCTTCTACTTTTAAAAACTCGTCTTCCCAAATGCATTCACAGATTGAAGCTATATAAAGTGATTATTTACTGTTTTGGGTACCTGTACTGAAGAATTTCTTGGAAGTATCGGTAATGCCACAGAATTTGTCCGAGTACTTCATCCTACTGCAAACATAATTGCATGGAAATCTAGCAGGTGCAGTTAAGTCTTGCTTGGCTTGTAGATACTACTGAGGCAAAACCCCAAACACCCCCAAACAACTATAAATATAACAAAGCTTCCCAGGACTTTATCTACTTGCATTAAAAGAGAGCTCCAATTTTTTCATGTTATGCTGTAGACTATTGTGTTTTTTAACTTTTTGCAGTGTCCTTCTCTGCAGATTGGAATTCTTCCTGCATGAAAGCATAAGCCTTGGCTCTTGGTTCCGTTTATCTTTATAAGCCCACACCCTGCGCACAAAATAGTGCTGCAGATCACTCCCATGTGCTGTCCTGCCAAATGCAAACTTTACAGAGGTTTGGGAGGTGTTCTTTTGGATGTTCTTTTGTCCTGCTCAACAAACCCCTGACTGAGATAATATCCTTAGGGTTATGAAGTATTATTGAAAGGAAGCACAAGAACAGTGTGCTGTAGTTCTCCTACATGTGAATTTAATTACAGATTCTCATGAATCTTTTTCATACCTGCTCTTAAATTTTTATACTGAAATATCTTCTACTCTGTAGTAATTCTATTCAAATAACTTACCAAAACTATGTAAGAACTAACTGGACAGAATTAATGTTTTTAATGTTTGTTTCTAATTCAGCTTGACAAACTGCAGAATACTTTGCTGTACTGGGTACTGTTATTAGTGAAAGCATTTATGAATTAGCAGCAAAGGAGTCCAAGTGGCTTTCCAGCATCCTAGGTCCAATGACTGAACTTCGCATTGAATAAAACTTTTGTCATTTTATGATGTTTTGGAAAAGCATGGATTTCAGGATTTTAAAAAATTATTGTTCAATAATAGCAGCCCTTAATTTCTTTTAAATAAATACTTAAACAGTTCTGTACAACAGGACGTTGTCTGAGAGTCTAGAATGAAGTACTTCTCATTTTACAAGCTGTTTGGTATGTGTTAACTGATGAGGCAGTTGAGAACCTAGAACATTCTATGAGTACTGAAAGGAGCCCGGGTTCCTTTTTATAGCTGTGACAGCTACACCTGAGTGTCTAGAAGCAGGATCAATCCCGCTAGAAATCAGAGATACTGTAAATAGGTCAAAGCAAAGGGTGCATTGACAGATATGCTGTAGGACAGCTGTGTTTCGGAAATGCTTATAATCAGGATAAATTGAAGATTGCTTTCAGGTGGCTCAGAGGTTGCTGACACAATCTGAGTTGCCTAGTGTCATAAGGATATTACCAAAATTACACATAATGTTTGCATACTTGCAAGATGCCAGTTTTAGGTGAACGTGATCACACTTCTAAATTCGAGGAATGCGTTTGAAGATGAGCTGGGAATACTACTACTGTCCTGACAGCTGTCATGTGCCAGGACAAAAATCATAGTGTCTCATTTGTTTTTATCTCTTTTTGGCAATGAGACTCCATAAGAAAACATGACCTTGTCTATAAAACATCCCTTGGCTCCCTAATTCATTTTTAGATATGGTATAAGGGGAGAACAACAATACTGTCTACTTCAGGTATTACTGTGAAGCCAAATATATTGCTGAGATACCACCATAATGGAGGATATTTTTTCCTGGTTGCTCTATTCCGTGGAATCTGGAAGGTATGTGTAGCAGCACTGCTAGGCAGCACGTTCATCTGTGCATTTCCTGGAGCAAGTAGGTCATACTTTGAGTAGGAATCTTTTCTTTGTTCATCGTTGCATGTATCTATTTGTTTTACAGTAATATCAGAAATAGAGACCTGAAATCCTGTTATAGTAGGTCCTGCAAAGATCATGCCCAGAAAAGTTTATTCTGTTTAATAAACAGGAGAAGCTGAAGAAGGCAAAGTTATCTCCTATGTGAAGTGAGAAAAAGAACACAGAGATTATGCCTTTGTTTCTCAGAGATATTTGGATACCTACCTCTTGTTGATTAGGCAGCAGATAGCTGCCTAAATAATTTTCCCCAAACTATACAGGAAACTGAGGTTAGAAACTGAAGAAAACTCTAATGAAATTTATACTTTCATCACAAGGTCTTGCCCTTAAATGTAACGTAAATGTAGTTTAGAAGGACTAGCTCCTACCACAGACAAAAATAGCATTTCTGCAGTATAGCCAAGGAAGAGGTGGTTTAAAACTAGGCCATTTTACTTTCTGTGTGGCCTTGGGAACCACATGAGCAGAGGATTTACCATCCCAATGTATTTTGAGATTGGAGACTGGGTTGTAGATCTCTTTTTGGACAGACTGTTGAGATACCTTGTGTGAAAACATTCGGGTTCCCATGGCCTGTGCTCGAGGTAACACTGGCTTTAGAGCAAAAACTTGTGAGCTGTATATTCATTTTGCTTTGATATGGAGTCCTCATTTTAGTAAGTTTTAAATTTTATACAGCAATTAAGAGCCATTTATAATCTCATGTATATAAAGTATATCTGTAGCTGCTAGCTATTTGAGAGAATTATGTTGTCAACATTACAAAAGTATTAATTATCCTGAAATTAGAAATGTCTCTGTAATTTAGCAGAAATGAGTACGAGGGCTTGTCAGACTGCAGTAACCTCTGTGTGCTTCATTGGTAACTGGTTGAGGAAAAAACTTCTACAGTAGAATTAAAATGATGGAATAACCTGCAAAGTTAATGTTTTAATCACTTGCTGCCTTCTTTTGCTTGATGGTATTTTAAAATTTTCTGTTACTAATTGATAAAGACCCAGTTATTCATGAAGGTTTTGAAAGTGGAGGATATGTTCTGGCTTAAGCTGCTTTTTGATTAATTCTCCTCTGTTTTCTGTAGTTTTTCATACTTTCACGTAGTAGCACTGCCCTCCAGGAGAACACTCAGAAACACAACTCACATCTCTCATCCATCCTTGACCAATCCGACCACATTTGATTCTAAAGGTTTTAACTGCATTGAAGGCTTTACTGCTATTGTTGTAGCTCCTAATCACACCCTAAAAGTCTCTAACATTATAATTCCTTGCCAGGCTATTTGAGCATTTTTAACTGGCTTTCTATTTTAGTCCTGCTCTTGGAGCTGACCCCATTTGCGAGATGAAATGGCTTGGTAGACAAAGTATAAGATTAAGTATTCCTATCCACAACCAATTCAGTAGTAGTAAAATAGGAAAATAAATGATATTCTAAAAATTCATTTATCTTGCACTCATTTAAGGAATTTTCATGTGATACAAGTGTAATTGTTCATTGCACAATGCTGTGTTCCTGTGAGCAACACTAAGATGTAAATTAGTGCATGCAAAACGGACTAAAACATCCATTGTAATCAGTCAAAACATTAAACCAATGAAGTTGTGTAGAGTTTAGTTTTCTTAATGGGCTGGGTTTATAGGCTTTTTTTTCCAGTTTTGATTTGAGTTGTGGTTTTAATTTAGTTTTGAACTGGGCCAGAACCACATAGCTTGGATCCAAATACCTGCAGCTCCTGGTCCTGACCCAAATTTTTCATCTTGAGCTCATCACTGATTTAAAAGAACCCCCAAACTGTAGGCAAAATTCTATCAAAACCACTAAGCTTCACAGGCTGGAATGCCAAACCACAATCCAGCCCACGTTTGTTTGAAAATGGACCTCAATCTATTCAAAACTGGTCACAGATTCACTTGAAAATGATCCAGAGTTGGATCATAATATTTACAAACTTCAGCAAATTTACACAGAACTCAGCATTTGCAATGAAACCTGAAATTTAGAGAGTTTTATGAGGTCTTCATTTTTTTTTCTGCAGACATTTCCTGCAGTTCTGCAAACCTGTCATGAGAATTGTAGTGATTCAAAGGAAGTGTTAGTTCAGAGCACTCCTGCGCTGAAGAGTAATTCTAAAAGATGATGCAAATGTATCAGTTTCCTCTCTTACGCTTTTTCCATTTTTAGTGGAGTTGCTCTTGTTCTGCTCTGCATTTTACGCAATTAAAATAAAAGCCTTTGAAGTGTCTGAATTTGCATATTTTATTTTTTTCCAGAGACTTTGTCATAGCCTCTTATGCAAGTGATAGCATTAAATTGGAGCAGCACAATGAATTCCAGGAAGCGAGTAATCTTCATTAAGCTTGTTTATTTGCAGGAGCTCCATTAAATTAAGAATCCTTATCAGGATACCTCTGCATTGATGAAACCAGCTTGCCTGAAGGACTGGTCCCCTACCTGATACCTTGGGGCCCTGGACTCCAATAATTTGTTT
This sequence comes from Crypturellus tataupa, assembly GCA_034781795.1. Taxonomy (NCBI): domain Eukaryota; kingdom Metazoa; phylum Chordata; class Aves; order Tinamiformes; family Tinamidae; genus Crypturellus; species Crypturellus tataupa. The sequence continues at coordinate 3,857,009 of JAWLRI010000180.1, read as the reverse complement.
GGCGAGCACAGCACCTCATTAGTCCAAAACTAACATTTAACCTATTGTATAGGAACAGTCTCCATAGTAATTGAAGCTCCACGCAGAATTTGCAAACCAGCTAATCGTCCACTGCATCTGAATTCACTTGCTTGTTTTCAAAAGGGGCTGTGTGTGAATATTAGGGTTGTTGCGGATGGATTAATTTGATACTGTGGTTATTCCTGTCAGAGCAAGAGATTTGCTGGACCACAAGTAGCCCTGTACGAGAGAGTTTTTAAACAAAGCATATTTTCTTCCTTTTTTTTTTGTATTTGTGACAGTCTGTTGATCTTACAGGGCATTGGCTCATCATTCAAATATATTTGAATGTTTTATTCAAATCTATTTGTAATCAGAGAACAAGGGTATAGGAATGCAGTCCTGTTGGTTTGAATTCAGTGATGAGACTGATTTCAGTAAAGACAAAATTTTACTCATCTAGCAAGTCAATCAATTGCTTAGTAAATACGCTGACAATCTTATTTAATTTTCACTTTCCAGGTTTTCATGGACTTATCTGCAATGATCTAAAGCTTCCAGGCAGGACAGATTGTATTTCAGTTTTCCATTTGCTTATAGGATGCATCAGGAGTTTTCTTCATGCTTCTTACTCTGCTGAAATTTCTAGTTTCCAGTGGGAGCACTGTGTTTGCATGCAGTGTTCTGACCTCGTGGGTTTCTCTGCAAAACCAGCCTGAGAAAGAGCAGCAGATGGGTGAATGTGTATAGTTTTCCTCTGCTCATTTCACTGGGGCAGAATTACTACCTGGTTAGCAGCTGCCACTGCCACATATTTGATACAAGTCTAATGCAGCCTCAGGTATTACAGATACTTTTGACTTAAGCTTTCAAAATCAAAATAAAATTACATCTTTTTTGACAAATATCATGAGATACATGTTGGGTCATGTCTCTTTAGAGGATCTCACCTTACTTCCCGTGTTTTCCAAACAGACTTATTTTATTCACTATTTTTTTTTTATGTTAGCTAAAATATGCATTAATTGTGAAGGACTCTAAGTTAGGAAATCAGTGCAAATGTTACAAATGTTGCAAAAGTCTCTCGTTATAACCATAATAATGCAGCGAAGATGCATTTGCAGTGTCACCTAATTTGTTCTGTATTACTCCTCTTGGTTTAGGAAATACTACTAAGGCCTGGGAAAGAAAGGAAAAATTTCAGGTACTGTAAGTAATTGAGACTGGAAAATGGGACTCATAAAATCAGAAGGAAATATGAAATACTAATCAATTCTTAATTAAACAAATGGAAGTGTTCTACTCTACTACCTTAAAAGGGAGCTGATGCTACATGAAAACCAATTTATTTTTTGACTAAAAATATTAAATGATGGGTGTAAGTTACTGGTGAAATTTCTATTCTGCTTCAAAAGATTTAGACAGAGTCAGACATTTACCTTTCTCAGAAATGCCGAAGAAAATTATTTTGACATGTTTAAATTCTGCTGCATTGCAGAATTCAGGAAGATTCACCCCTCTGAAAGGGTAATTATTGTGGTGAGTTGGACATGTTATCAGTCACGGATAGAAAGCCTTCAAGAAGAGGGCTCCACCTAAAAGACATTTGTGCACTCACTCAATTAACCCCATGGCATCTGGTTCCAGCATAGCTATTCTGCCACATAATGACAAGAAAAATGTGATATTAGTTGGGATCTGGGCAGAGATGAATACACATCTGCTTATGTTTGCCCTCCTGGCATGACCCATCAGGCTGGTGTTTAGGACTCAAATTAAAAATGCAGTGAATTGAAGATTTTAATGACAAAAGCTCATCTCTTAACGCTAATTGAAAATGTATAAAGGCTTAATGGAGAAATGCTGAACGCTCAGGTGCTGGGCTGTGTGTTAGCTGGTGTATGCACAGGTCTTAAACAAATATATCTGTTTTTAGTGTGAAGGAGCATTTTAAGGAGGTTGAAACAGTTGTTGGTACCAAAATGTTTAGTAATGAATATTGGGAAAACTGTGATGACAGATCAAGGGATCAGTATTTAGGTTTCCTTCCTCATGGATCTAGTTTAGACTGACTTTAAATAAAGTTCAAGTTTCAAATGAACAAGACAAGATCTTGTAGGAAGGGTGACACTATCTTTGGAAATGCTGCTGAAATATCCTTCCAAAGGGACTTATTATCTGTGTGAATTATTGGAAGATTTGTAAGCCTTGATTTGTAGTGAAAATTGCCTAAAGCTATATTAATTTAGTATGCATCTTTCTGATAAACATACTGTACTGCTGAAACTGTTGTCATCAAATGACAACAAATGAGTACAGAAAATAGGATCACTGAACAAGAGGCAGATTTGCTAATGTGAAATTCTAATGAAGAATATGGAGTTTGCCATTCCGATTTGTAAACAACTGCGACTGCATCAAGCGGGCAGTGTTTACATGCAGGAGCTGCTGGGATCTGCATTTGTGTCACAATGAAAGACGTAAGAATATGAAAAGTGATAGAAACAAAATGAATATGGAAGAAAGAAGGAACCTGATTCAAAGGCACACAGTAGGCTGGGAAATGCCCTGTAGTCTGGTGTTCATCTTGGTATTTTGGGGATGCTTGGGCATCTCTGCTGCTGGGCCCTGGCACTGCGAGGTGGGCACACGGCCCACCGAGACCCTCACACAGCACACGTGTGTCGTGTCCTGCTTGCAATGAGGTGGATACTTCAGTGGGAAATCAGAACATTCTTCCTGTGTTTACTCTTTTTTTTTGCAAACTATACAGCAACTTTCTTTATAGAGAAACTGATTAAACTACAGTGTAGACCGTTTCTGAATGTGGCGCTGCAACTGCATACTGAAATGAATACGAGAAAAAGGAACCGAGCACTCCCACACTGATATCTCCTTTTTGCTTTCTTTCACACCATATTTCTATTTTGTCTTTCATCATATTATTTATGCTCCCACATCTCTTCTTTCCATTAGCAGGTATTTTACAGTTCTGCCTTGCTGGCAGGCCAGGAGCACTTGATGCTCGTTTGCTTCATGCTTCATCTCGCGTTTTCTCCGGCAGCAAACCCAGAGAGCAGCCTGGCACATTCCAGCAGACACTGCTTACCCAGTGCCCCCAGAAACAGCATTCCTGGTCTTTACTGAATAAATTCAGCCAGCAGCTTTGAAGACTGACAGCCAGGGAGGATGGACAGGATTGAAGGTCTGGAGAGAGGAAGGTGGGATATTCTTAAACTTCTCTTTGCTACTGGAGAAAGGTAACACAGTAGTGATCCCTGAGATGTTTGTTAACCCTAACACAAAAAGAACTCAGAAAAATAGCAAAAGTGCTTGACAGTGTTACCTTTCTATTCCACTCCTGGTTTAACTAGTTGGTCCCTTGGTCCAAATAATTCCAGTGCATTTCAAGCCTTCTGGCTCCCATGTTTTGGATGAATCTGTACACGAGTCATGTGAAATTTGTATGGAAAGAAAATAGGTAAATTGCACCTGTGACTGAGTATTTTTCCTTATTCATTTGGGAGGAAGTAAGAAGGGACTAGCAGACCCCTATAAAGTTAAATGTTATTTGTCTCAAGAGATTTAGAGTAAGGAATCTAATTCACTAGAGTGATAACTCCAGATTTTATTTATTTGGACAGGGAGGGACTCGAGGCTTTGTGGGACTCCTGGAAGCTGCTGATTGCCTGTGACCACCTGCAGTTGCTCAATCGCCTGCTCTTTACCATGTTAGAGGGACCCTGTGAGGTGTAGGAATTTTGGGTTTTGTTTTGTTATTATAGAACAATAGTAGTCTATTACAGTTTTTTTTTTTAAGGAGTTTTCTTCCAGTTACTTTTTCATATGCATGGTGCTTAGCAAAGCTGGTATCATCTATTGAAGGTTCCTCTTCAACTTGTTATGGAAAAGTTCTTTTAGTTACATATTCCCTTTCTGCAAGGATCTTGAATGATATTTCTTCAGAGCTTCTGGGAACTATAGGAAATACAGAGCTGAAGAGGATGCTCTTATAAAGGTTTATATTTCATGCTCTGTTAAATTTTCAGAGATTTGGTTGCACTGGTCTTCTATATAATCATCAAGAAAATATATAATCATCTGGAAATAAGGATAGAGAAATCTAAGACTATATATTTCAGTTGAATGATGGTTATATCCAGTAACACTGTGATAAGCAGAGTGAGTTAGAAAGATGTATTTTCTCCCTGTTCCTTCTTCTGCCTTTGTACAGATGTGTGTGCTGTAGAAGTTATTTATAGGATTCATTTAAATTCCACATCTTTTCCCAGCACATTTTTCACCTTCTTTTTTATAGTACTTACTTGTAAAATCAATACTTTCAAACAGCTTTCTTCTTAGACTCCCCCTACCTTCTTTTAAAGCTGTCTTAGAGGATGCCATGTGTTTCCATGGAGCCACTTTTTAAGCATATAGAGACAAAGTCAAGCACAAAACTTGATATTTTTTTAGGAAAACCAGAGCTGATGCATAGTTCAAAAAGACTAATCACACTTGGCTTCTGCATGTGGAAAGTTTCAAAGGAAATTTGTCAACATTCAGAATACCTGGTGTACTTGTTTTATGGTAACACTTGAAAACTCCTGAATGAAACTATAAAGAACAAAATATGAACAATGAGCAGTGTACAAAATTCCAAATTTCCAGAAAGGACTAGTTTCAACCTCTGCTGAAACCGCTGTTTGACCTGACCAACCAGCCTGCATCTCGTTTGTGCTGGTCTTGCTTTTGGCCACGTATTTCTAGTTAATGTTAAGAAGTACAAAAGTGCTCTTTTTCTTTCTGACTTCCCTCTCATTTGTCTGAATGTTGCATTGACACAGAGAGGCTTGGGGCTGGCATAACCCTGCAGAAGTTTCATTTTTCCCTGATTTGTAACTCGTGGGCTATCGTAGTGGAGTTTTAATTGAGCCCTCATGGTTCTATGACCTTTCCTGTTGTAATTAGCTACACAGAGTGCGTGCCACAACTAGGACCTGAAGATCCCATTCCCCAGAGCCAGGAGAACACTAGGCATTTAACTGGGCCTGCTGGGTGCTGCGTTTGGCTGGGAATCTTTTGGCTCAGCTTTTATAAAGGCAGCAGCAGGAACAGCTTTGAGTTTGCATTCAGAACTGTATCTTCTGCCTTCCCCTTTTCCATTTCTGCAATGCCTTTTATCTAGAATCTCAAAATTCTTTGCAAAAACCATGAAATAAACCTCAGAGCATACCTGTGATACAGAGAAATGTGAGATTCATTACTATTTGTGACAGATTAACTAAGCTTTGGAAACAGGATGAAACAGCTCTTCTCTTTTCCTCCCGGAAATCGAATGATCAAATGCAAGAGAGCAGCAAATGGAGGCGCAAGGTTTAGGGCTGGCTGCAGGGTCATCTTGGGAAATCTCTGGCAGACCCCAAAAGAACCTCCAATGCTTTATAACGTTTGATCTATTACCTTGAGCTGTTACTTCAGCTAACATGGGACAGCCAATACACAATTCTTTAGAAATAGATAATACCATCTCCTGGCATGTCCTGCAGCAAGGAGCTGTGTGTGCCAGCAGGCAGTTGCCCTCGTGCAGCTGGAGATGTGATGGCCTGTGTTAGTCCTGGAACCTGAAAGCAAGTGAAGACTCTCAAGCGTTTCTGACCTGGTGTCTCTCGATGTCTGTTCCCGGAGGCTGTGGCTTTGGTTTATTCTACTGGCAACTGCCAATAACCTGAATGCTTTCAGTTTTCTTCTCCCCATGCTCAGTGAGATTAGGTGCAAATGAATGAGGTAAAATAAATTATATTCTCAGTGACAAAATATAAAGACATTTTGTTCTGCAAATATAGAGATTTTTTTTCCTTTTGTTGGTTTAAACTCTTTTGCAGAGGATAAATTTTAAAATAATCAAAGTCTACTGGATATAATCAAAATACCAAAATACCTGTTCACAGGTTCCTCCTCCTCCCTGCAATTCTGCTATTGAAATCAATTTGATATTTGTAAAGAAATATCTTTTCTTTTACATACCAGAGCTCATTCATTAGCAAAGAGAGACGGGACTGCAAGGAGCGGGTTCATTTTTTGTACGTTTCCAACAAATCAGGAACAGGTCCAGTTTATTCAGTAGTTTGATGCCTTGCCTTTGAGTTTTTCTTTAAACTTTTTCACTGCACTTGAGAGAAAAAAAGAATTTCAAGTCAGACTTTCAGCAGAGTTTACTTTCCTTTCAAACCCCCAAACAAGCAGCCACCCCTGTTAGTATTTAAATGGCTGCCCGTGGAAAAGGGAAGAATATTTAAATGCGAGCTGAGCTCCCTTCATAAACCCCACAGGTCCAAAAGGATGTGAGGAAAAGGTACCTAGAGCTGGAAAAATGATAAGGTAGACATCAGAACATTCATTAAAATGACATGAAGATTAATTACGAGGGATAAATGACATTTGGGGGTTTCTCTGCAGAGGGATTTAGTTTAAATCTGATGGGCAAGATTCTTAATTGAGGTTCTTCAGAAGGTGGTGGAACTGAGGCAGTTGACACTTAAACTTTGGCCTCTTTTCTGCAGAAATTCACGTGTGATGGAGGTACAGTTACAATACGGAATTTAACTCATACCAAAATCCAGATTTTTGTTTTGGTTTCAGATTTACCAAAACAATGGCTTGACAATTGCTTCAGTTCACAAAAGATATATGAGCTATAGTCACAGCTGCTTCTTAGTGGGGGCTTCATGTGAACAGTTCTGGAATGCTGTGCTAGATAGATAGACACTTTTGATTTAGGGCTTGTCAAAATGGACTGAAATGGAAGCGGGAATAATCTTTTGTGATTGTCTTCATCTTTTGCAGAAGATCTCTTGGATTTATTTTTGAGATCTTGGCTCTTTCTTCAAAATCGTTTATATTTTTCAAAGTTGACATTCTTAGTTTTAAATTCCACATAGTTCCTACCCTGGTACCCCTTCCAAGAAGAGAAAACGAATAGTGGGATTTTTATGACCGTTTATAACATATCACTGGGAGAACTTCAAAGAACAGAGAAGTGATTATTCTTGGTCTTTTTTCTTTTTTCTCATTTCAAAACGTATTTATATTTGCTTCTCAGGCTCATGTTACTTTCCTCTTCAAGCTGCCAGAAGTCTTCAACTGTGATAGCTGGTGCTGGAGATTAAATGGCAAATTTCTGGCAGATATCAAAGACCTATGTTTTCAGGGAAGGATCAAATCGACCTTCCAGTTAATGGGAGAATCTTTTTACATGCACAATCATTTATGCACACAGCTCTTGTATTTGTTGTCATTTGCACATGGAAAGATAACATTTACATATGCAGATAGTGCGTGTGCGTGCTTTGTACTTCCAAAACAACACACACGGGTCAGTATCCACAGTGGTCCCAGGAACAGGCAGGTAGGATCATGGGAGATGCCAGTTAATGACAAGAAGGATAGCATAATTATGGCAAATACTACTATGGAATCAAGAACATTATTTTAAATGTCTCTTGTCAGTGAGGTCATCCATAAATTTCTTGTGTGCTTTCTACCAAAGCTGGTGCATCTCTCACAGGTTTTTATTTGGAATAAGAAATGACACTGAGCTGACAGCCGGTCTCCAAATGGGTCTCCAAATGTTTTTCAGTGGGCCTGCTGATTGTATTGATTCAAAATATTAATTATCTTCCACTTGTTGAAATCAGAGCAAATTATGACATTAATGAGAACAGGAAAGAGGAAAAGAAGAAACCAGAGGATGTTGGGGCTTACAGACATCTGCGTATTAGTTAATACCATAAAGTCTTGCTTTAAACTCTGTTAAAAATGTACACAGGTTGTACGTAGGATGTGTTTGTAGAGGGAGCTTTGATTTATCGACTGAAGGGAAGCAGCAGCACCAGGCCAAGGGCTGAGGAATGAGGCAGGTCACGCTCGGGCTGTAGCCCAGAGGAACTGGGCGCGTTCACACGGGTGCCAGGAGCGGGCCTAGGGCAGGAGCTCCGCGATTCGTTGTGCTTGGCTGGACTGGAACATGGTGGGGCAGGGCGGCCTTCCTTTCCTGACAGGGGCTCTGGGACATATTTCTCTGCTTCCCTTCCTTTCTTGTCCTGGCGATCCTGAGAGGAAGGTTGTGTTCTGGAGGGAAGTTTCTTTAGACGGGAGACACGGGCTAAGCTGGTCTGGCCAGTTTAGCCCAAGCTGCTCTGTGAGGAGCAGATTTGGTGTAGATCACAGCGACAAGGGGCTATAATCCCTAACCCATCAGTGTTCATATTAAAGCCCCCTTGGCAGCTTCTGTCTCTACGCAGTAGGTTTCCCAAAGGAGATTTTAATAGATCTATAATTACAGAAAGGCATCAGTCTTGCTTCATCCATTGCAGTCCTCTGCATCCCAGGCAGCCAGGCGAAGTGCTCAGCCCGCCTCTTCTGTGTGTCCCACACCGCAGGCCACAAAACACTTCCCACCAGCCTGTACCACACTTAAGATCAATAGTGAAAGAGCAAAAGCCACAACTGTGAAGTGCCTCAGGAAGAGAGCAGAAGAGATCAAGGGCATCGCCAACGTGAATGAAATCTACATGAAAGCTCCGTCGTCATCGCTCCTCTTTCATGGATTAAAGGAACAACTGAGCAGAAGAATGAGAAGGCGGTGCCAAGAGGAAAAGAAAATATGGAGGAGGGAAGCGGGGTTTCTCTGCCTAAGCCATTCTAGTCACGTTCTTGGCACACAAGCAGGAAAGCACAGCTGCTTTGCATCTGCTGCAGAGCGCTGGAATGGAGCAGGCACCAATAGAAGTATTCTCAGACCATTCAGAGGAGGTTTTTTGTTTGCTCTGGTATGGATACAATACTCCTGGTAATTAGTAGCATGGAAATCTGTTTTCTAATGCCACTGCAATAACCGATTTGGCTTATAAATGTTTTCTTTGAAAGGTCAGGCCTACATGGACTTAAAAAGGCTATTTTTGTCACTAAAATGTCAGACCTTATGCGTAACCTGGGAGACACAATAATCATTGAATTATACAATTTAGACATTTTATGCCTATATCCACAAAGAGACATAGACTGTAGTATTGTGATTGCATTTCATGCAGTGTGTCTTCCTTGGCATGTTAGAGCTTTGTGCGTAAAGACCCTCATCCCTGGATATCACTGCAGTACAAAGATAACAATAATAACACATAACTTCTTTTTCTGCTTTGTAGTTTTTGATACATATTTTGATATGGCCATGAAGTCTTTTGCTAGAATGCTTGGCTTGCCTAACATGAGAAAAGCTGATAAAAATGCAGCACGGAAAAAACTCAAATCTGAGCTCAGTATCTCTGTTTGATCCTATCCAGTGCCCAGCAACAGCCAGGAGGTAACAGTAACTAAAAACCATATAAATTGATGTGACTGGCTTCAAACTAGAGCCATTCACTGACACTACTGCTAGAGGGACAGTATGTTTCAAACTAAGTCACATTCTCTGTGTGCTAGTGAAACTTCAACTAGTAGAGGTGTTTCGCCTGCATCAGTAGTGTGAATTAGGGCTTTTAAGAAGAGCAAAATACCAAAGGAAAGGGAGACGGAGTTATAAAAATCAGAGCCTGAGGCACACTTGGAGCACAGGGAACAGGAAGGGTTTGAACCTGGGGTATAAGTCTCACTGCTACCAAAAATCACTGCTTTGGGTCTTCTGCCGCTTTTGTTAAATACGGCTGCTGTTGTTATTTAGAAGGATTTAAGGCTCTTTTAGCTTGGTATCAGATGATAATACACCTGGGTGTCTGACAAGAACTGCAACTTTGGTAGTTACAGCAGCGAACAAGAGCACATTCTTCAGCACAGCTCTGCGCTAGGGATATCGGTGCGTATGAGTGTCGTCTGGCTGTCTGCATTGCTTAGCCACGAGTACTGGTGGACTCCTGCATCCTTCAGATGAGCATATGAAAAAAAAAGATGTTCCCCAGTGGTCCCCCAGTATTAAAATGCTGAGGACCATAGTGCTAGTAGAAAAATGTAGCCTGGAGCAGCAGACCAGTGCTTAGCCGTAAGCCTTCGGTGTGTTTGAGGGACCATTTTTTCTGTGCTGAGCTGCAGTGAACACACAGTCAGAACTGTGGATCAGGGGTTCTACTCTGCGGAGCAACTCTTTGCTTTTGTTGTAGATTTAAGCCCATCTTAGCTATATTCCTTGTGCAGTATGTTGAACAAACACCTCTTTATATAATTCTAGTATCTCGGGGGTGACACTGACAGGGCCATGGCAAATCGTTCAACTAAATGTTGCTGCAGAGACTGTTATGGATCAGACTTTTGGAAAAGATTCAATGCCACTGTCTAGACAGAGGCAAGAGACATGGGCTCCCTTCCTCCCCATCGTCTAGGAGCCTCATCACAGAGCTGTGTATGCCCACTAATTAAACCAGAATTTTGCACTTCACCCCTAGGAGTTTCTTTCCTAAGAAATGTAGGTCATTTGACTGACGTGTGCATTCTTCAGCATCCTAACCTCCAGTGAGAAAATTATGAAAAACAAGCTGTGCAGCATGCAGGGAAAACTGAATGTTTCATTACAGAAACTTTTTAATAAGCTCTAAGTCATGGATCCCCCAACAGAAGGATCAGGAATCAGGAGGAATATTGCAGCAGTTTTGCTGCAGCTGACAGATGCTGTTGGGTTTTGCTAGAAAACTTCCAGTGAATCTGCTGAAACACTAGATTTCAGGGAGCAGGGGTGTGTGTTTGGTGAAAAAGAGAAAGGAGGACTAACACCCTTATATAAAAAGTTGATTGGGAAATGGCAGTCTGAGGTAAACTGGGGCATTACAAGGGGCATCCCTGCACACAGGCTGCTCAGTCATTCTGGGTAGTAGGAGGAGAAAAGTCAACGAGATGTTCCCAAACATCAAATCTCCAAGAGGTAAGTCTGCACGTTTGGAGACTGACCACTGAATGACAGCTCAGTGAGGACTTAGGAGCCATAACAAAATAAATTACCTGGGTTTGTCTGCCCATCATTTCCATAGAGATATTCCTGTATTATTGATCAGTAGTGGTGCTACTGAATGTGCTCCAAAACTGGCATAAATCACATTAACAAAAGTACGTTCTCCTGGCCTCCTCATTAGACACAGGTGGAGCTTCCAAATCAAGGTCTGATCATGAGGCATTTTTGTTCATCAGTGCTGATGGAAATGACATGTTTGTCTTAATTCTTTCCTCAGTTACCTGGAACATGCGGGAAATCAGAGGTGAGGCCAAGGGAACCAATACAGGAATATAAACTTCCAGCTGAATATTGCAATAACAGGTTTTCCTCCAAGAGGATAATGCAGTCAGCAGTGAACTAATATTATTCTCTTTTCTGTCATGGGCATGTTGTTCACTTGAATGCTAAATAACTAGTAATGCATTAAGTCAAGGACCCCAAAGACTCATTGAACTCTTTCTGTTTTTCAAGGCGGGTTAAGGGACATAGCTAGTGGAATGCTCAGTGGATGCTGGCAGGCACTTGGGGAAACTGAAGATCTAGCTCTGACATGGAAGAGTGTGAAAAAATAAAAGGAACAAAATAGCTTTCATTGTGACTGATTTTCACACCCTGACTGTTGCTTATACGTTCTTGGTGCTTGCAGACAATTATGCATTGTGCTGTCTACAGCTTGTGCAGTCCAGAAGTACCTGATCTGAACACAGTGTGAGCAGCCTTCGATCTTCCTCATGTCTGGTGTTGTAATGTTCAATCTAAACAGGTGTGTTTGCGGTATTGACAACTCAATGGCCTTATTCAGAGATATTCAGAAATTATTGTTGTTTTAGGATGCTTTCATTTATGAATGCTCATTTTCTGTCCTCTAACTAGGCCTGATTTCCGAAAATAGAGCTAGACATTTTGTGAAAAGAAGGTACTCCCAAATACCCCAGATTGTGTACTCAGAAATGAGCCGAGAATCACTTAAAAATCTAATTTGGTATTTTTATAGGAGATTTTTTTCAAACTAACAATAGTTGCATTATTAAGTTTATATTGAATGTGTATTTGGAAGTATTTTTTGCTAACTGATATGGAGACATATTGTCACCCTACAAATTAATGAGCATCTGTTTTTCACTGTAGTTGGAAAGCTGCGAGAAGGTTTGCAAGTGAGTCCATGCACTGGTGAGAATTAAGCATCTCCGGTGAACTGTGATACAAGGGTCTCTGAACACCTCCTCCTGAGGCACCCTCTGCCTGGGCACTGGCAGTTTAATATCTAACAGCTCATTTCCTCCTTCTACTGTCAAAACACAGCTACCTAAAAAGTAGATTTTATTCCAGAAATAGGTTTCTAAATGGTGTAATTTTGCAAGATGCTGCAGCAGCGCATACTACCTGGCTACGTCTGCATGGGATTCTGCACTTGTTTGGCATGAGGGAATCAGTTCAAGGATTTGAACTGAAAATTCCTTTGCTTTGCTAAAATCTCTGTGCCCTTCCTTTACTCTTCCATAGACCAATATTTTTAGGCAATATTTCTCTGCTGCTCAGGAGTAATGCTTCCCTGGGAGGTTTAGTGACAAAAAATGATTGTTTGAAAAGTGCTCGAGATCCTTGAGGAAAGATCACAGATCATCACTGCAAGGAGATGAGCTCTAGTGACACAACCACATTTTTTTTTTTTAAGATAGAACTATGGCACAGCTAAAGATAAAGAATGAAATTCCTCTCCATGCTCAAACCATGTAAGGATCTATACATAGCTATATCTACAGAAAACAATTAAGTTTGGGCTGATGTAACATGGCAAGCATTGTGTTCATATGTTTCTTTTACAGAGCTGAATTATAATTAGAAAATTTGTCTGAAGGCCCCTCTTAGTAGGGTAATTTATTGTTCTATATTTTCAAGAACAGCTATAAACATAAACACAAAGTCCTTGGCTATATCCATTGCACTTTTTCACATCTCTTCCAAGTGGAAAAGAAGCCTAAGAAGGGATAAGGTACATGCTACCAGCAGTCACAGGATTAATCCTTCTTTCGGGGTACCTCTTTGAGCTGTAGCATCATCTCCTGCCCTTTGTCTAGAATTTCCAGGCATTTTTATGACCAGTTAAAGGCATGGATGACACTCTAAAAAGAAGCACTGCTCATGCACAGAGACCTTCCTGATAAGAGTCTCAGCGTAGTCCTTGTCTGTACATATGTGCTCACACACGCTCATGCGCACCCAGAGATCTATATAGGCTGTTTCACACTCCAAAGTTAGTAGTTGTAGAAGATGGTATATGCAATAACTTGATAGTCTTAGTGCCTTTGTGGTAGCACATTGCTAAAGAAATGCATGTGTGGTATAGTGATGATGTGGATTAGATTTTCAGTTGACGGAATGGTAAATGATCTTGGTATGGCAAATCTTGTAGGACCGAGAGGTAATAAGCCCTACTGACCTAGAACAGGACACACCCTTTGCAAGATTCCCTATAGTGGTAGTAGTGTTGAGTAAAAACAGGTGTCCCAAGGTGTTAAGGAAGAGAAGTATAATGACAAGCAAAATACAAACTTTTGCTGTTGCTTTTGACAAAGAAACAGTGTAGACTCTGGTTCATGCAGCCCTCCTGAACTTGCAGCCTCTGTTTATACCCGTTTTGCACCTGAATTGGACTTGGACTTGAGTCCAAACCACAGTCACATAGTTCCTTTTTTTTGCAATCCAATTTGCTCTCAAATGCAAAACAAATAAACAAATAAAAAAGACCCCCAAACAAAACCCAACTGCATTTCTAGTTTATGTAGCCTATCTCCCCCTTTGTTCTTTCTTTTTACATTTTGAATAAATCAGGACTAGATCCTGTACAGACTAATCTGACGGCTTCCATAAGTCCTCATGTCCTGCTTGTGTTTCCTCTCCATCTTTTGTGTCATTTCTTTTCATTGCTGCTTTAGATTAGCCACAATGCAGGCCCATTTATGGTTGTCATATGTTATGTATCAGGCTTAATTGTTCGTCCTGCCTTTCATCATCTCATCATATTTCACAGGCTACAATTAACTATGGTTCTTTTGAGGCACTCAGTTTGCCTTCACTTGCTACTTAGCCTCATACATCCATATGGTTCATCTTGGTTTTCAAAGTTCTCTGTCATTTTGCTACTTTGTTTAACACAGCAAACCAAGAACTATTTTAGAGGGTTTCTTTGCTGTGGTATATATTTATATACATATATGTATATTAGAATTTGGTATCAAAGAGTAAAATGCAGCTGGTACATCTGGAGCATTGTGGAAGGGTGTGCTGGAAAAGACTTGTCTGAAACCTTGTTTCTGTGGATTATTGTCATCATTTCTGTTTAGTGTCCTGTCTTTCTCTAGCCTGTGCAGTGATGATGCCTCGACCAAATGCCTTTGGGAATTTTACTGCCCGTGTCTCTTTTCTATTGAGAACATTTTCCTAATTTGGAATCTTAATTTTAAGCAATTCTTCTTTGTGCTAGTGTGTTCCAAGACTGGGAATCATTCCCAACAGTATATTTTTATGGCACGCTTTTGCATCTCCATTAAAATCAATGCGAACATGTTAGAGAGACTGGGGGCAGAATTCCTTTTAATAGGAATTTTTCTCTGACATATTTTAGGATATGATGACATCTCTTTCTGTCTAACTTACTCTCCCTTTCAGGCTTTGTATGTATCCCTTGCACATCTTCATCCTTTAATCTGTCTGCTATTTTTATTGTCCTTTCTCTCTCCCCGGCTCCCTGAGAAGCCTCAGACCCAGGAATCCACAGCCCACGCCCAGGCAGTGACCCGCAGACTCTGCGGAGGGTCAGTGCTTTTACATACCCTACTGTGGCTATGCCCCAAAGACCTTTTGAGATGGCTTCACACTGTAAGCTCATATTTGACCCAGAGAACAATAAATACCCAACACAGAAAAGACTTGTCGTGATGAGTCCACGTAGAGCTGGGTTGCCTAGTACTTTGGTTTTCCTCATTTATAAGTCTTGTGGAAAAACTTCTTCAATCTGCTTTCAGTGGCAGTCTGGCAAATTAATATATTATCTCTTTCTTTCACTATTATTTTCCCTTTTTTTTTTTATTCCTACTTAAATGCTGCTATTTTCTTCTATTTAAGCATAAAGTCTGCAGCTCAACTAATTCTTCTCTTTCTGTGTACAACCCGCACACAGTATTTGAAGATGGTTACTCTGTCCTTCTGCTTCCCAGCTAGACTATGCTTAGTTGTTTTGCAGTTATCATTTCATTTTTAAGTTATAGATTTTAAAGCCATAGAAATCAAGTTGATACTGTCAACTGACTTGTAGAACTGTAGCCAGAGACGGCTGCATCAACCTACAAGCATAGGGTTGAGCTAGAGCTGTCTTTTTATACTGTCCTGTCATCAAGAACAGGTATGTGTCACAGGTGAATACAATTTTTTTATTTTTTTTAAGAAGTGCAAAGGATGTTTCTCTCTATGAAATATTTTACTTTCTACTCTTGGAGCCTTAGGGATTGTTGTACTGGGAGTAAGGGTGCACTAGAATCAGAGTAGAGCACAAAAATATTAAATGCAATTAAAAGATGCAAGACCTAGAAGAATATGGAGGATGACAGGGAGCAGGAGATGAAGATTTCCACAGTATTGTCTTTACTGCATGGCACACGCTCCCAGCAGCAGAAGGTGCAAAACTAGGTGTGAAATACCAGCTCACCCTGGGGGCATGCAGGCTTTCCTCAGGATATGCCATGTGTTCCTGTCTCTGGATATGTCCCTCCATAGTCTCTCTAGTCCAGTGCCCCATTTGCCCCCAGCTTGCACTGGTGCTTCCCCAGCTGAAAGCGCCTCCCCAGTCTGTGTGAGGATGAATCACTCAGGAATGTTTGCAGGAAAGCCAGGAGGGAGCAGTGAAGATTATACTTGAGTCACAGGGAAATCTGGATGCCAGTGGAATCTGAGCACCAAATTTTCCACTGGATGCCCAGCTGAAAATACAGAGTGGAGACAGGAGAATGTTAAAATAAACTTGTGTAGCTAAAGCTGGCACTTCGGACTTCTACCTGCAGCCTCTCTACTTCTCTTACCACTGTAACCTCAATTTGCTATGCAAGGGAATGCCTTAAATTAAAGCAAGGGACTAGTTAAATTTTCCAAAGCAATCTTCTCTGCCTCTCCTTTGAGGATGCCAAATTGATGACAAGTATGGTATTATTTGTGTATGTATATTTAAAGTTGACTTAATTAATGAAACCCATGGAGTCTAACCCCAATCTTATTTAAAATATCAGATGCACAGAAACAAGAAGCTGTTTTACATTTCAAGGATATAGAAATGAAGGGATTGCTTTTAAATTTATTTTTAAGTTAACTTGGTAAAATATTTGCATGGCCATAATCTACTTTTAATTCTGGCGTTTGGATCCAAAAGGAATGCTTGGTCAGGATGAAAAGTATATATAGTAAAGGATTTTTATGTTTTTGCTTCTGGTAGGTGTTTTACCTTTTTTCAATCTCCTGAGGCTATCTGTGAGTCAGCCCTAGATGGACTTTCTTTAATAGCACTTTTATATTTATAGAACCTGATTGGTCCCCGGCTGCTGAGAAACATGATCCTTGTGAAATATTTGCATTGTTTCAATGTGATATAACAAAGGGATAAAAATACCCTGTGATGTGGAGAAAAGGAGACTATAGGGGTTTAAATATTTCACTAATTTGTCAAGGAAATCTGGAAAACAGCTGCCTCCGCTGTTTGTTCTTCTATTGCTTTGCTTTTAATTATCCCTACCTCTTTTTAATGGAGCATAAACTACCATTTCACAACTTGGTGGATGGACCAATCCATAGACAACTGCCGTGACATTTGTGGAACCCTGGACTTGCCCTTCCATTCCTTCCAGATGTCTTCAGTGCAAACATTTCATAACTAAATGTTGATTAAAAACAGTTTAAGGAATAGGCACAAACAGCCTCAGATAACAGGAATATTAAATACAACTGTGGAGATAGGGCAAGTTTATTTCATTTCCATATGCTGTTTCCATATGAGGGCTGGTGGCAGAATCAAACTCCACACCAGGACTTGGACTCCTGTCCGCTCCTCGCAGCTGTGTGACACTCTTCATTGAAAGACTTCACTGAAGTCTTTCAGCCGGATATCACAGCATGTTGGAAGTTGTTTGTGTCAGGTCATAGGAAGAAGAAGTTACAGGTAAAGAGCAGGATTTTTCTAATAAGAATAATTTGCAGAACTTTTTTTTTTCCAATCAACCCCTGCATATGTACATGTATCATCACAAGTGGAGGAAAAAATAAATTCACCAATTTTCTAAGACTATTGCAAAGAGGTCTCGGATTATCGGTGATACGTGTTGTTCGTGCAACTAACGAGTGGACACAAGCACCTTCTAACTCCGGCAAGCCGAGCTGCAGACGTGGCTGAAGAGCAACCTTGACCACAGGACAAGCTGAGAAAGGTAGTTAAGGCAGTGCTGACTGCTGCAGAAGATCCCATATTTAAAACAGTGAGAACCAAGTCCTTTCTTCGTTTACCCGTGTCAGCAATCACTGAGGCTGCATGGATTAGTGATGAAACAGGGAGCACAAAAGACCTACCGTGTGTGTCATCTTTCCACTAGTCTAACTGCTTTCATGAAGGTGTGAGGTGCTGCAAAAGCAGGCAGAGCTCACAGTTCGCTCCTACATTGCCGTTAATCAGGGCTTCTGGCTTCACATTTGAATTCTACAGGCTCCTCTATTCAAATCCTGCTCTGACTCTTATTATCATGAAGAAAAAAAAAATTAAACAAGATGAACAGGCAGCCTATAGTGAAATTTTCGAACTGAAAGTGAATAATCTTCAGAGCGGTAAGGGAGGTCCTGTCTCTACCTTCTGGTATGTACTTACGTTCTGGACCTAGTGTATCAAAGACCCCGAAAAAAAAGCTCAAGTGGAGACTGCAAGTATGGGGAGCAGGGAAACCTTCCTCCGTTTACATAAATCACGTAGCCAGGGTCTGACTCTAGTGAATCTCTATTTGCATTACAAATATTTTTCAATAAATAAAAATGATAAAATGTTACCAAATGTTTGTGAAACGGAGATGAAAATGACAAGTCAGAGAGGGATAAATGCTTTGGAAGTGATCAATATTTCCAGAGCTTTCCATGTGTCAACATGTGAGCATGTTTGACTTAGGTGTTCAAATACCTAAGTCAGATGGGAAGGGATGTGTGTCAATTTGTACCTGACAATCCCAGCAGAAGACAAACCTTGGCTGGGTATGCTTAGCTTAAAAGGAAGAAAAGTAAGAGCTTTACAATACTCTTACAGCCAAAATGAAGAAGAGAATTTTTGCAAAATTGATCAAAAGGAAAAGCCAAGTGGAATGCAGAAAGATCAAATGGGGAACTTAAAGAAAAGGAAAACAAAAGTGTTGAGGAAAGATGATTTTGCAAAAAACAGTTGATTGATTCCTGATTTCTCTGAAGCGAAACTGCTCATCTGCTTGTCCTCTGAATGACATCGCGGATATGCGTGATCCGAACAAAACCCTAATTCACTATCTTTGACTCTGCTAGAAACACTCATTTGCAAAGAGCTCCCTTCAGCTGAGAGCGCCTGAGCATGGGGGCCAAGTTCTGGAAGGTGGTTCTGGAACATGGTTATTCTCAGTTAACGTTCTGCATGTGCAGAGTTAAAATTGTTTCAGTCTGGCTTTTTCCCACAATGCAAATATCCACCTGTGCATCACTGTGAAGAACTTTTTCTGAATCATCTCTTCCTATGTGTCTAATGTTAATTTAATTGTGGGCTTTGGCATTACTTAAAAGCTTGAAGTGTTTTTAATAGATAAAATATGTTGTGTCCATTATTTGTGTCAGCGCTCCCTGGGGAATCGCACTGTTCCCAATGTTTGCTTGGAGGCCCATACATCCAGCAGCCCCTGCAGACATCGACTCAGGCGCTGCACCCAGGGAGTGATGACTAACAGGCTTCAGACAGCGAAGAATCCAATCTGAAATCCAAAACTGGGTTATAAAAAAACATCTTATTCTCTGTAGATTTCTGTAAGGAATGAACTCTCTTTGCTATTTCTAAATATCTAATGCATGTTTACTTGAGTTCCTCCCAAAGACCACAAGCAAAGCAGGTTGGAAAGGAAAATCTGAAGTTTATATCTGCAAACTGATCTGAATTTTTAAATACTGGTGTTTGTGTAAATGATATTGTGGCTAATTTGAGTAACTTAATCTGAAAACATATATGAAGTCACTAGAGGTATTCTTCTTTTTGGCTAACTGTTTAGCAAAGGGGCATGTTAAAGAAGTGTTCTAGAGTATGATTTTTACCATTGATGCATGGAATACTATGGCTGTTTTATTTTGTTCAGTGAAACTTTATAGAAAAGGAAAAGGTCCTTGTATTTCTGTTGCCCCATTTTCCTGATTGTTCTGTGTTCCCTTATGTCCGTTTCTCTGCTAAAAGCAATATCTAATATTGAATAGTTTTTTTGCTTTATTGGCATGTTTCTCCATCTACCATGTGGCTCTATACTGTGAATCAATTATGAACAATGTCTATTTTCTGTCACTCAAATAATGGCAGATGTTTCTGGCTGCTCCACATAAGTGCAATACTCATATCCCACCTTTAACAGTGGAATGAGAACACTTCTGGAGGAAGTCAGTTATCCTGGGAGCTTCAGCAAAGTTGTATTTAGACTCCACAAGTCCAATACAGTTACTTCAAATTTAGTAGTGATTGAAGGAAGATTTAGGTTTCAGAAGCGCTGCTGTCCCTTTTGACTCAGCGGGTTCATTTTCAGGGCTATCCTTTTATATTCCCAGCTATTTGTTTTTAATCTGTGTTTTCTGACCTCTCTGTGTACATTTATACGAAGTTCTTCCTTTATTTGCTTTCCCTGTTCTCTCTGCTCTTCGCAGTATCTAATGTTCCTGTTCACCAGTGGAACCCAAGAAAAGGAAAGGAAAATAAAAAACCCAGCAGCCCACAGAAGTTGATTCTGAGCAAAGTTCATTTTCATCTTGCAGATGTGAAATGCTTCAAATCACTCAGTGTAGGAAGGCAAGGGCTAGTATTTTATGCTAAGAGTTTCATGCCACAATTCTGTCAATGAGGTAGCCATCAGTATGACAATAAGAAAAGCAGAATAAGGCAGAATGGGCTACAGGGGTTACTCTGAATGAGGATCAGGCCACAGTACTGCTTCTGCTTTTTTATTTCAGTGATGTGCTTGGAAAGGAGGCCAAGGAACAGCTTCTCCAGGGAGTATTTTTCCCCGGATGTCATGGTTGGCTCCTCAGACAGTTTTGCCTTTTAGCGTGCTCCCTTTTAGTAGAAAGCTGCTGAGATTCCAGCAGTGCTCCAGGCTAGTTGTGGTTTGGACAGATTCATCCGAGATGGCTACATCCAGAGTTGGTATCGGGCCCTGGCACAGGCTGGCAGCTGTCCTTGTCACGCTGCCACGCTGGGCAAGAAGGCAGAGTTACCACAAAAATCACTGCTGCAGGTTATTGGTCTCCCAACATTTATTCACACTGGTTGCAAAAATCTTGGCTACCTCCTACCTACTCTTGCAGATCTGGAGTGGCACCTGCCTTTATCCTAGGAAATAAATATTATGGACTACAATTTGCATTAGAGCTTGTTGCCTGCAGCAACCACTGGCTTCATTTGCTGAAAACATGAAGCACCTTTTGCTCCCCAAAGGAATGAATAGTTAGACTGTCAGCAGGTTTATCCTGACCTGGCCCACCTGGAAAATGAGTCAGTGCTGACAAGTGCTTAGAGTTTGGCAGCCAGAACAACCACTTGGTCCAGGAGTTCCCTCCCAAGGAGATAGTCGGAGCTCCTGGGGCAGCGCAGGCAGTGGTCGTTGCACTTTGATAAGGATCCCTGCCATGCGACCGACATTCTCAAGACAGAAGATCCTTATTAAAATTGATGCTGGCGGAAATCCACATGGCAAAGCAGCGCTTTGCAGAAAGCCCACCGTTTGTAAAACCAGCATGTTATGAAGGATGTTTGCTTTTAAAAGGGTCAGAACACAATAGGAAACAGCTTCTTCTGGTGGATTATTTTGTGACGAAGGTTCAGTACAAGGGAGGTTTGGAACACTGTCTGTGTGCAGGATAAACAATCCTGTGATTTGACAGAAGTTCAGAATATTACATTTCACATTTTTTGTTGATTCTTTTGCCTCATCTTTGCTGTTCCTTAGTAGAAAATGGAGATCAAGTAGAGCCAGGCCATGACTGTTCTTCCCAGAAAGATGAGATCCTAATCCCAGCAAAAGGGACCCAAGTGTCTTCATGACTGTGGCCTTGTCCTTTCCATATTGTTATTTCTGCTGATTTGTTTTGCTTAGAGGAAGAGTACAGGAAAGGAGTAGTGAGTAGTGAGCTCAGTGATGTTATTTCAGCTGGAGGGAGAAAATACCTAATAAAATTATTTGGAAATAAAATTCTGCAAATTCACATGGTAATCATTTTGAGTATGTGAAATATTTTCACTAGAATGTTTTTGTTTGTATTCCCCACTTCAGACATTTTGACATGGAGGAGCACTGTTGAATCCACTACAATCAATAGTGACTTGGAATTCAAACATCCCTTTCCTGATTTCCTGCTGCTGGCCTTTCTTTATTTTGGTCTTTTGTGATTAGGGTTCCAGATGATTGTATCAGGATCTCTGACTTCTGCTGTAGTAGTAGAGGAGGACGTAGCGGGGAGCCAGGACCTGATCCCTGCCATTCTCAGTAAGGGTAGAAACAGACCTGAATGAGGGCTCTGTCTGTCTCCCTGCATTGGATCAACCTCCAGAAGACTGCAGAAGCAGAGCTACTTTGTAAGAGAAATCCCTGAGGAGGTTTTAGAGGCTGGAGCAAATATCCCAAAGCTGGTCGCTAGCTCTTTATAATACTATATGAATGACTTATTACCATTAGAACCTGATCCAGCAGTTTTTACTTTGAGCTGAAACTCCCATTGTCTTTATTAAAGCAGTGTTTCTGTAGAAGAACAGAAAATATCACATTCTGGTCACTGCAAGCTTTGGCTAACTGTTGCACACTGTCTTCTCCTC
Source organism: Crypturellus tataupa (assembly GCA_034781795.1). NCBI lineage: Eukaryota > Metazoa > Chordata > Aves > Tinamiformes > Tinamidae > Crypturellus > Crypturellus tataupa. Next base: position 3,834,939 of record JAWLRI010000180.1, on the reverse strand, counting down.
AGCTTGTTGAATGAATGCTATCTTTCCCATCATCTTCACCTCCAGTATGTAGAAAGTGCTTGCTCTTTAATGTAATTACTTACAGTGTTTCCAAAATTAATTTTCTGTTAGCTGTAAATATTGTACTATGAATTATAAATCAAAACATGAGATAGTTTTCAGTGAACTGGCAAATTAACATTCGCCTTTGAGTCTGTGCCATGAGAGAAGTAGAAGCTTGCATAAAGGCAAGGTAGTTTGTACAGGCTGGATCATTTGTTTCCATCTGAAAGTGTTTTGTGTTTATGCAGACATGTTATCAGTAATAGTTTCAGTCATATTTGAAATAACTTACTAAGTCAGATGCAAATTCTGTCTCCTTTTGGATACTTGTTTTGGCTCCAGAAAGTGTTTCCTGGGCATTGAAACATTACAGAGTTCCCAAGTAATAAATGAAGGATAAAACAAAAGTAGACAGAGGTGGGATCAGAAGAACAAGATGTATTTACATGTTTAGCAAAACTGAGCGAAACCTCAAGAGCTTGTATGTGAAAGATACAGCAGAATGTATCCTAGTCCTTTTTGAGAGCTCTGCAGACGCAGACTAAATCTTTGCCGTGTAGGTCTTGGGTGATGAGTGTCCTCTAGTACCTGCCTAGATTTGGTATCGCTGAGAAAACGCTGCTCTCCCGTATCCTCCTCCCTCTCACTGACCTCCAGGCCTAGCCACGTAAATGACTTCATTGGTGCTGATCTTGGCTGTGAACAACTCTAGTGAATATGTTGCATCACTGAAATTTCACATGGTCCTAAGGAAGTATGTTGTTGCCTGTGTGAGAAGTGAGTACAGCTGATCTCGAGAGAGCTGTGTGGTAAATACCTGCTTTTGGGCTTTTTTCCCTTTCCCTTTCCCTCTCGCTTTCCCTTTCCCTTCCTTTTTTTTGGTCCCTCTCTCTGTTTCATCTCACTTTGGGGCTCATGCACAGCCCCTTCCATTCCCGCTCTGTTCATCCATCTGGAGAGGAAAGGACCCTGTTAAATCATGTTCTGAGAGCAATTCTGATTGTACCTGGAAGCTCGTGTTGATCTGTGGCTGGGACTGCTCTCTGGAAAAGACCTTGCAGGGATGCTGTGAACACCTGACCATGTTGTGTAGTCTCACAAGAAGCAGGTAGACTGAATTCATAGGCTGTGTGACCTTTGAATTCCCAGTCACATAAACTTGATTGAGGGATGGGATGCAAGAGAGATGCTGTAGTTCGAACAGGAGTTATTTAGGGAATTCCTGCAGCTTAGATAGGGCTAGGTGGTCATTTCTGGCCTGATTGCTTCCTTGGCAAACTGGCACCTGGGAACTGCTTGTTAGAAAAGTCCAACAAGTATCTGCCGAGGATGATGTGAGCACCATTTCTTGCCTCGGGATAAACAGACGGATAGCACTAGTTCTGAGTTCTTTTGCCGCCCTATTTAGCTTGTGCTTCTATGAATCCACAACAGCCTCTGGCCTAGACCATGACTGAGCAGACAGAACTTTGAGGAGCTGAGAACGGAAAAGTGAAATGCAAGATCAAAGTGGGCAGAGAGTGGTCAATGTTTATTGCTGGGAATCTGGAAAACACAAAGAGGGAAAGCGCGAACAACGCTGAGGATAAGGTGGTGATTAGCCATCGCAGAAGACAGTTTTGAGACAAGAAATCTTGCTGTCCTGAAAAGATGGAGGCTTGTCAGCAGAATGCTTTAAGATACCTGGTAGGATTAATATTCTACATTGAACAGAACAGATGAAAGTACTTGACAAAATACAGTTTGTCCTAAGCATTTTTTGACAGAATATATTTTATCCCTAGAAAGGCTTTAGCAGAATTGCTAGTGGTGTCTTATGATGGATGGCAATATGAAGTGCTTTAAGAACCTGACTATTAAAGAAAAGATCAGAGAACTTAGTGCTGTGACAGTGTGTCTGAGTGGCTGCTTGGACAGGGATGGGGACAGAGGATTTTCTAGTGGCAATTTAATAATATGCTTTGTTGAAATAATGGGAGTCCAGAGTTCATTAAGGAAGAAATGAGAAAGAAAAGGTATTTTGGAGAAATTTCCTCACAGAGATGATGATTCATTTTGGACTGCGCTGTCAAAAGGCAGCTATGGAAACTGCAGCTGTGGATGTATTAAATAGAAGTCAGGCAGGTGCTAACTGGAAAAAAAATTTGGGATGGAAATAGGCACCAGCGGTGGTGGGAGGAACCCACAGAGCCAGATTCTGGTTCACAGTTACAGCAGAAAGTTATCCCACATTTGCACTGCAGATCCACAGCAGTTCTCAGCCTGCGAGGATGTTTGGCTGCCATGTGCTTTCATGAACATGTACCCCAGAGGCCAGGCTCACCACCCTCTCTAACTTTTTTAAAAGGAAGGGGAACATTAAATCCCAGGATGAAGGTTAACAGCTTCAGAATGGAAAAGCTTGAGTAATGATGGTGTAATAGAAAGCAAAATTTGGCCCATGTTATGTTCCTCCTGCAGGACTGCTTTTCTCATTAGTGTTGCTAGCACTAAAGAGCATCTCTGATGTATGAAGGGATATCAGAAGTTTAGCCCAATAGAGAAAAGGCATGGAATGATGAAGAGGGATATAATGAGGAGGGAAACCTCGAACAACAAGGGGGATGACTTTGCATGTTATTAGGAAGAGCAGTTAAGAGGAATGAGAAATTTGTGGCCTATTGGTGCCATGTTGGCTTCCAAAGAGAGTTTAAATTGCCTGATGTTCTGCACTCTGCAGGGCTTGCTGAGGTATCTGGTATTGAAAGGTACCTGCAGGGCCCCTTCCTGGCAGTGTTCAAGAAACAGGCAGATGAGGTGCTTAGGGCCATGGTTAGCAGGCAGGGCAGTGAAGGGCTTAACGGTTGGGCTCCACGATCTTGAAGGTGGAGAATGATTCTATGAAAGTGAAGGAGAAGCTTCCAAAACTGCTGTTTCCACCAAACTGCATGTTTCCCCTAGCTCTCATTCTTCCATTTGCTTCTCTCAAATCTTTTTGAATCAGATCTCACGTAATTGCAGATGTTACCACTGCTTTCTGTAGTAACTGCTTTCTCCTATTTATACCAGCATGAAACTGGGTCTTAGAATTTGCAGAGAAGGAAAAGTCACAGATCATAGGAGGGACAGTATAAAAATATGAACTGCTGGAACTACTTACTGAGGTCGTTACTGCTTTCTTCCTGCACCTCAACGTGAGTCCATTGACTCAGGAATCATGTCTGGATGTCTCTGGGTCATAAATTGAAAGCAGTTTCAATTTGATCTCAGTGCAGCTCCATTACACCTCGATTTCTCTGTGCTGTCCCCCTTCCCTGCCTGCACAGCAACCAACACAGAGATAGCTACAAAGTGCAGCTGTAATAATAAAAGCTTCAAGGTTATTTCAGAAGTCCAGGAGCCAGAGCCTCAGCTGGTTCAAATCAGTGCAGATCAGTTTGCTACACTGGAGAGACACCAATTTTACACTGGCTGAAGATTTGTCCCTGAGATTCCTTTATTTTTTTTTTTTAATGGCACAGGGAGCAGCTTGCTGGAAAGGGCTGAGAGGAAAAGCATCCTGTTTTCTTTTGGGAGAGTTTAAGACTTTCTGACTCAAATGTCATCCATCAATTTGTTATCTCCTGAATACTGGGAGTACAGTTTGCTTGGTAAAAAACACATCTGTTCTTCAGTTCACTGGCACTTCTTTGAAAGCATGTCCAAGCTACCTACCTAAATGCCTCCACAAAATTAGGTTTCAGTTACATATGTTTCATTGTGTATTGCATGTTTCCATGGCACATCAAGTTGCCAAATAAAGCAATCTGCAGCACATTTAGTTTATCTTAAAGCCTTTTAAATCTCTTTCCTCAAAGCTTGAAATTCTCTTATTCGGGCACCCAGTGTTTTTGAAATCCCTATGCCAATAATTCTTAATGACGTGTGTGTCTAGCCAGAGTAATTCTCCTCATTCAATTTGCAATTTTCCAAGTCAATCCTTTCAGCGTTGTGACTATAGCAGTTTATTATGCATTCTGAGACATGCGGCTCTCTTAAACAAAATGATCCTGACTTTATAGGCAAAGAAATGTTTTCTAACGCAGGGCACCCAAGCTTGCCTTGGGCAGCTCGGGGCAGGATCCCCTTGCCTGCCGCTCTGCGGGGCTCCGTGCAGGCACCCTCCTCCCCAGAGCGATTCACAGGAAGGACAAAGCTGAGCCACTTGGCATGATATTTAGTCTTTCCTCCTCTTCAAAGAGCACGTTGGACTGAGGCTTGTATCTTATGCTGTTTCCCATGCTTAGGAGCTGAGATCCTAAGGTACTAGCAGAAACTTGACTGCTCAAGCCCGGGCTCCTGCTTTATAGAGGCAGCATGTTCAGAGCATCCTGAGTGACAGAAAGGGGCCCTTTGTGGTGCTAAATGGGCAACCTCAGACATTCCCTGCGAGCGTGGAGAGCCCCGGGGAAATGTTTTCAGATGGTTTTTACTCTATAGAGCGTTGCAACAACCAGGCTCTTTGGGAGGGGTGGCAGTGAAGAAGGAAGTTCAGTGAAGAAGGCAGTGAAGGGGAGTTCTTGTCAGGACGATACAGAATGGACATGTGTCTTTGTCTTCAGTGACGATTACTACTTAATGTTTGTTTTATCCAGAAGAAAAAAAAAAACCTTCTGGACCCTGAAAGAGGAATATTTACATGAGCTTAAGAAGTTTTACTTTGGTTGCTCTGAAAAAAACCCAAAGAATTTAGACAGCCTCACTCTTTTCATACATTTATTTTTGCATGTTCTTTAATACCATTGAAGAAACAGCTACATTTAAAGATGTTTATTTTAAGTTGCTATACTATAGATTGAAAGGCTTTTTCTTCTACGTCTGCCCTCGCTGCATGTAACGTTTTGCAGATGGCAGCACTTATCAGAATCCCACTGCGGGCTAGTTCCTGGCTATGTGCCTGCAGAAGAGGGCCACCTACACCCGCTCTGCAACAGCAGTGACACCAGGGGTAAATCTGACCCATCATCACAATTGAAGGAAACTTGTAAAGTGCTTCCTGAAGTATAATACTACATTTGGGGCACAATGGTTGCGCTGGGTTGGGTTGTCTGGGTTGACTTGTTTGATGTAAATATGTTGAATTATATTTACTTTTCATGGTTACTGAAAATTATTGGTTTGCTTTAAGAACGTCTTAGGTCTCTCAGTTCTGCTGCTTCCAGTCCACGAGTGATTTAGCGACCAACTTTCAGACAGGCCATCTCAAATTGCAGCCACAGAATGGGGCATTCGAGCCCTTTTGACAGGCAGAGATGGGGAAGGCGCCTGCTGTCTTGACTGAGGCCACATGAAGGTGTTTTTCCTTCTTTCAGGCACTCCACAAAATGCAACACCTCTACCGGATTGTTACTCATCACTTACTTCTTCCCTGATCTTTCCAACACTCTCCTAAACTCTGTGCTGTCTGAGTGCCTCAGGGTGCTGCTTCTAAACGCTGAGCGCTCCATCTCACTGGAGACCTACGGTCCTTTCCATGGAACTGGAGTCTTGGCAGAATCCGGCCTAAGAATCACAACACGTCCAGAGGTGGCGAGTGGCTCCATTCACTGCTTTTCATTTCTCTTGGTTTAGTTTTTCTCTAGTACTTCATTTATAGAAAGGCACAGAGTAATGAGTGGAAAGTAACACAGGCCATGAGGCTGCAAGTCAGGCTTACTTAGGGGAGGAACCTTTTCGTGGTATTTCTTTTCTTTTCTTTTCTTTTCTTTTCTTTTCTTTTCTTTTCTTTTCTTTTCTTTTCTTTTCTTTTCTTTTCTT
>JAWLRI010000180.1:3795366-3820116 GCA_034781795.1 Crypturellus tataupa | reverse complement strand
TGGATGGCAGCGCAGCCCTCTGGGGTGTCAGCTACTCCTCCCAGCTTCGTATCATCTGCAAATTTGCTGAGGGAGCATTCTGTGCCTTCATCCAGGTCACTGATGAACAAGTTGAACAGGACTGGACCAAGGACTGACTTTAGTAAAAATGATTTAGTAAAAATTAAAAAAAAAAAAACCCAAACCCCCAAATTTTTATATGGTAAAAAAATGCTTTCCTGGCCATCTAGAGTTCAAACAAGCAGCTATGTAGAGTTTTGTTGCCTACAGCTAACAGCTCTTAGCATCTCTACTTTGGCTAAAGATCCAGTGCAAACAATTCAGCTGCTAAGGTGAGAAGTGCATCCAGTGACAAGAGAACAGTTGTGGGCTGGAAAGGGAAAGACAAACTTTTATGTGAAAATGTCACCTTAAGCTCTCTATAAAGTTACGCATGGTTCCCATGCAGTATGTTTTTGTGACTTAGCTACATTTCCTGCCAGAGTATGCAGTTAGATGCAGATCCCTTGCTCTTGTAGCATGGAAATCTGAATAATAATTTCATCTGCAGAAAGCCTGGGTGAATTGCTGGCCTACTTCGCTCTCCCAGGGGAAAGGTGCATTTCTATAATCCAGGAGTCATTGTTTTGGCAGATGGCTCCATTTACCCAATGAGCAGGTCAAGACAAGAGGAAAAATAGAGCATAATCCAACAGCATCCAATTAAAGGTAGCTCTGTGCTACGGTATCGAAAGTCATTGCTGTCAAAACCTCTAAGGAGTTTGTCCATTTTTCAGCCCTGTTTCCTGAGGAAATGAGGCTGTCTGCCTGTCTACCTTTCTGCCTGTCAGTGTCGATCCTCTTCCTTTAACTTTTCAATCTGTTTGCTAGTATCAGGCAAAAATGACTGCAGGAGAGGAGTTTGCAAATGTATGAAATCCCAACAAATGTTAGTTCTATGCTGGATTTAATTCAGTGAAAACTCCTCTGAGGAACCTGTCACTACAGAAAACACCAGCCACACTAGTGTAGTCCCCACACTGACCCAGGGGCCTCTTCATAATGAAGCAGCCAGCAAAACAAATAATATTTATGTCTCATTCAGATGAGAACTTTTTCGTTGTCTTCTCACAAAGAGCCAAGCCCTGATCTGTGCAGTTTTAGCAGAAATGTAACAAAACCTTTGTGTGTGGCTCTGTAACCACGGACTTAGATAGCACAGCTCCTCACAGGGGTGCAGGGGGAGTGCTGTAAAAATGCCCGGCTAGTGCAGTTGCCTAATACCAAAATAACTAGGTACTGCTTTAATGACCTGGATAAAGTAATACCAGTTTGGGGGATAGAAAAGCTCTCAGAAGAAAAGATTTGAAAAAATAACCAAGTAAACAGTTTGGTTTCACAAAAAGCAGAACTTCAGCATGCATTAAATTTCATCTCTGTTTTGACTGAAGCTCAAAAATGGTTTTGGAACCAGATGTAAACATTGGTATTATTATGGCTTTTTTAATGCTGAGCAAGAAAAATATCATTTGCTTCAGTTTTCCTGGAACTAAAAGAACAGGGAGAGATGGCAGAGTGGTTTCAAGTTCCAGCTGATTATTGGATTCATTAGAAATGGGCTGTCTGAAGCAAACAATATAGGCACACCCTGGAGAAGGCAGGGAGAGAGGGTTCCTTTTTTTCCCTTTTGTGTGATTCATGCTCCCCCCGCCCGCCCCGGGAGACTAGATATTTGGAATTATTTCAAGACGTTTTTCATTGTTTTGGTAAACAGGCATGCACTTGTTCTGGGACTTTAGTCCCTAACTGTTGGCTTTATCCAAGGGAAAACGGGAAAACATAAGTGAAGCTCAAACAATAAAATCTCAGCAATGGGTCAGGCCAGTTATTATTACACGATTTCAGGCTTTGAAAGGTCATTTATGTTTTCCAAGTTGGATTTATTTTTTACACTTATTTGTAATATTACCTTGCTGTGTTTCATAATGTCAGGGAAAATGTCTGGTTTCAGGCTTAAAATGTCACAGCAGCATTTTCAAAAGCACTCAGCACTGGGCCAAATGTTGTTATGCTGGAGTCAGTAGTAGCACTGCCATCTGCCTTAGCAGACTTGGGCCAGTGCTGAACATTATGGAAATCCACCTTTGTTACCAGCTTTGCAGGCAAGTTGCACTTCCCCACATTTCCCTTCCTTCTCCTTATCCATAGCCCTATGCTTGGCAAAATTTCTAGTGAGAACACAAAAGCATAAGGGTTAAGAGTCCTGGACTCACTTCCCCCACTTACTGATGACCGCAGTCTAAATCACAGAACTGTTTTATGCCTCAGCTTACATCTAAGTGAAATATAAAATTCCCATCTCCCGGGGCTTTGTAGTTCACCAACATCTGGTGATAGCAAAACTGCTGCTTAAGTAAGTGCCAAGTATATATTACGAAAAAAACCTGCTCCTATAGTGTTACAAGGAGTAATATAGATGAAACTGATGTGATCTAGACATACATCTCCATCTGGGCCCCTATGTTGAGGAGTTATTCTGGATGATACTACTTGCAAGACCAAGAATTTCCTTTGCAAAAAAACATTGGCTTTAAAAAAGGAGATGAGGGCATTGGTGGGATTTTTGTTTGTTCGTTTTTTAGAGGCTTTTTTTGATAGTCCCTTCTATGTAGTTTTCCCAATTGGTTGTGAAGGCAAAAAAAGAAAGGGGCACAGAATGAAATAATTTGCTGTTCTATTGACTGTGCTTCAAAGTCAGGTTTATTTTTGTGACTTCTCTCTCACCTGGTGCACACTGAAATACACTGTCCTCTCTGCCACTGTTGTAGGTAGAACATGTTTGCTACCATATTCTTAAGATTTTTTTGCCTACTCTAGATATTTCTTCCAAGTATTCCCTAGAGAAAAGAGAATGGTGCTACTCACTGTTCTCTAATCCTTTAGACAAGATAAAAAATCCCATATTCACCTATCATTGCCTGCCTTCTTGCATTGCTACATCAGCTTAGTATAAGCTGGTAAGAGAAGTGTACAATAAATGTGTTCTCACCAGTTCTTCTATATGGCGAGAATTTTTCCTTTGACTGGTATTCAATACCTTGCTTTATGAATGCTATCATTCTTCCTGAGAAGCTGTTTTACTGCAGAGGAGCATTGCTGTGATATAAGAGTATGATCCATATGTGGTTTGATTCTTTTTTGTCTTCCATGGTGAATGTTTTGAGCATATTGCTGTTAGAATTATTATTCTTCACCCTGGGTGGAGGTGCAATATGAGCTGAAGCAGCTTCACAGACCTCATGGGCTTCCAGAGAACCTGGTTCCTTAGGACTCCTGCCATAAGAATTCATCCTATCATGATAGTTGTCTTAAATTCCTCTGTTATTCCAGCTGGAAGGAGGAAAGGAAGAAAGAGTTTGGTCCCAAGCTGATAAAGAAGAATAAGCAATGAATAAAATTCTGAAGCATTTGCCACAGATTTATGTTTCTCAGATTTTTGTATCCATTTGTGGAGGGAGGAAGGTGCTTGCCCAAGGGCTCACATAAACAAGGAAACCTGAAACTTCTCCCAGGGATGACCTGGATAACATCTGAATAAAGGGAAATCCTTTCCCCCACTGGCAGCAGTGGCCGAGCTGGCATCCCCCTTATCAAAAGCTGGATTGTTCCTCATGTTTTTTTATTTCTGGTAGTGTGCTTGGTCCTCTATCAATTAGCATTACAAAAAAAAAAACATTTTCTGGTCAGCAGAGAAAAACCTTGTTTTCAAAGCATGAAACAAAGGTATAGGCATTGGTGAGCAAAACTAACTAGTTCCAAAAGTCTGCAAAATATCTGTGTCTCCCTCAGACACCCTCTTGTCTTTTTAAAATAGGTTTTCCGACTAAAATCTGGGATCAAGATGTGTGGGAAATGTTGTGGAATATTTTCCGATTTTCTTACCAAAAAGTCATTATTTCAGCCTGAGCTGAGCTAGTTACAATCAGTTTATTTTATTCATAATTATTATGTAATTATATGTATTATAGTTATAATCTTATCTATAATCGATTGTAACTTTGAAGGCTAAAATTACTATTGGTAGAATCTTGTGTTGAACAGATGAAATCAATGAGATACCAATGGGACTCCTTGTTCTCTATTGCTGATGTGCAAAACCAGGGACAAAACTGAAAAGATGGGGCAGATCAGATGGGTGGACACTGAGTTAAAAGCTCTATGTGCAATTTAGCTAGACAGTGACTACTATGTAAATGGCAGCTCTATCCAAATCTCTCTGATGCAGCACTGGCCATCATAACTAGGACTTTGCAGGTTTTGAATTACCAACATGTTATATCAGAATAGCTTTCTAATGGTGAATGTTTTTTTCTGCAAAACAGATCGATTCACATGGAGTTCTTCAAGGAAAGGTGTGCTGTTTAAAAAAAAAAGATTTTTAAAAAGATTTTTTATATTTTCATCACCAGATAGAACAGTTAAACCCATTCCACAATCTATAGTTGTGCTCAATACTGTTATATAAAGTATTTGCAGATATAGTAGTTACCTGAATGAAGCAAGTAAATGTTGGCTATTACATTTGTTCAATATTAATACATACTTGTTTCACATGAGAGAATAGGAAATACTCCTTTCAACTATTGCATGACTTCCCTTTTTTCTTTTATTTGCAGAATAGCTCCTGTTGTTGTGCCTTCTTTGTGCTTTTCTAGGGAAATGACCTTGGAAAAGGCATGAATTAGAACTATGAAAAGTAGCCCTAGCTTTGATTAAATCTAAGACTATGGTTTATTTAGAGAGAGAAAAAAACAGCTCTGCCTGTTCCTGATCTGAGCTCTAAGCCATCAAAATACATTTTATAGTATTGGAAAGCTATGGTCTAAAAAGATATAATACTGAGCCCATTAAAACTTCTGGAACTGCCCCCGTTTACATAGAGAGGAATAAACCCTGTACTCAGGATCACGTCTCGCAGTGAGTGTTTGCAGGACACAGCTCTGGAGCAATAAGGCTCAGCAGGAATAACTTTATGATTCGGGTGTGCTGTCACATGGAGGTAATTTCACTGAAGCTGGGACTACAAAAATCTAGGACAAGTCTAGTGCACCCTCTTTGCTACAGTATGATCTGGCAGATGACTTCACGAGCACCAAGACATTCATTTTTCTAGTCTGATTGAAAGACTTGTTAGCAATTTCGGTTTTTGAGGGAAACAGAGGAGCATATTGATGCGGTCTTGTGGACACGCTTGGGAGGAAGGAGTAACAGTTTGATTCCTCCGCCTTATTGAAGCTGACCTCCCAGCCATCACTGCCTACGCCAGGAGAGTGAAAGGGGACCTAGAGGTGATCTGGTTTAAGACCTTCTTAATAACATTGAATCTACTGTGTTCCCTTTGTGGGTGAATCTTCCTCTTGCAACACAGGCCTAAATTATGTTGTCAGGGTTTCTGTATCACATAACAGAACTAACATTTTGATGCAACCCTCCAATGAGAAAAGTATTTCTTGAAAAAAATCACTTCCTGCTGAAATTCCAGAAGTTGGGCTGCATCTCTAATACAGCCAATAGGTAGGAATTAATGCCTGAGAGCCTGCAGCTCTCAAGAGACTTGAACAAGCTGGAGCTGCTATCAAATCCGGGGTGCTGTAACCACAGTGACCCTTCAGCTGTTTGCTAATGTTTACAGAAATGACCTGTGTGTTTTGCAGTGTCTTAGATAACAAATTTAACTTGTATGATAGTGGGCCATTGATTTTATCATTTTTCTTTGCTTGTTTATTATTTTTGTTTCCTTGTGTATTGTTTATATTTTTATGTTTCTCTATTAAGGCACTCAGACACGAGCAGTAAAGTGAATGCCAGTTGGCATTACTCACTTGTCTCTCAGCTTGTCCCAGCTCTACCTTGTAGGCACCCACAAAGGAAAAGAAATGGTAGATCAAGATGTAGGTTTCTACACTATACAATAACTATTTTTTTTTGCAGGGTCAGCCTCTGTTAAAAGTCTGATCCTTTAATTTTAAAAAAGGGGTAATTTCATGTTCACTGTTCTTTCTTGGCACTTAGGGAGAGATGTTGAAAGGCATAAATGGCAGTTAGACACATAATTCCCATGGAAAGTGCCTGAAACTCCACCGTGATGTCAGTCACACACGGAGATGAGGTTGCACGAAGCAGGAAGGCAGGAGCTTGCGCGGGAGCCGCGTGCCGTGACCCGCGGCCTGGCGCACAGGGAGCAGCTGCCCTGGCCACCACGTCCCCCTGCCCCAGCTCTGGCCAAGGCAGAGCACCGGCTGGGTATCTTGCTGCCATGCACAGTTGCTATTCCTCCTAATTCCCAGAAACGTGGATGTTAGGATGTTTTTCTAGCAACACGAAAGCTGAATGAGAGTTTGTGTTGTCTTCCCACCGGCTCGTGCTGATTAGTGGGTTCATAGGGTGCTCTCATCCCGTCATGTGCTCGCCCGGCCTCTGCGTTAGCCTGGAGCTGCCTCCTCCTCCGCAGAGCACCCCAACCCGGCGGCTGCCTCCTTATCTCGCTAACCTTTACGGTCTCTGATGTCCTGCTGCTCTCAGCGAGCGTGAAGCCCATGGAAAACCTTCCTGAAAACATGCTGAGCTTTCTACTTATTCACCTGCCCATAGACCTCCCAGAATCAGGGCCCTACAAAATTGAAACAAATTGTCCTTCTCAAAGAAGACCTAACTATGCAGCCTTCTCTGAAATGGAAGCTATTAGTGAAGAGTAAATCAGCAGTTGCAATAATCTTTCTTGAATTTGAATACAACTTTCTAAAAGGCCAATGTAAAAAATGCCCCAAATGGTTGGCTCCAGCTCTTAGAAAGTGCCATGCAACTATGTCAATGTAAATCCTTGCTCTAAAAAAATGCCTAAGCATGTTGGTACCCTGAAGCACGCGGCTGTCCAGGCAAGTCACATACCTGACATTAATGTGTCCTGGGCACGTTCTGCTATAACCATCCACCTGGCTTAGGAGTGAAGGAATAATGTGAGACTTGGAAAGGGCTGTGAGCACCAAAGCACAACCCGTGATGATTATCCCGGCTGCGGGAATGAAGCACAGTCCTATCACACTCTCATTCCTGAGCTATTTCTGAACCTTTCCGTTCCTGCTCTGCCACTCTAGGCTGACTCACCCCGCCACCAGGCCACCCGTGATGGCATTTGATGGCATTTCATTTTCAGACCCATGGGCTTTTTAACTCTCTGCCCTCTGGTTGTTTTAGCATCCTTCTGAGACATGTGATACAAACATGGCTTTTTGCTGTGCAGATGAGCAAAGTGTGTTTTTGTTTACTATTGCATCAAAACATCATGCATAATTTAAACAATATTTATAAAATTACTAGAAATAGTCACATTATTAAAAAAAAAATCATATAGAACATAGCAAAACCAATTGAAATCAATGTGAAAAATCTCCTTTAATTTCAGCCTATACAATCAGATGCAATAGTCTCTGTGCAAATGGATTAACATGCCAAAAAGATAACTTGAGGCTAGAAGTGTAACATCACTCAGTAAATTAACATCAATAATTATAAGCTGTAAACAGTAGCAGATATAATTAAGATTTGAGGCCCAAGGGCTGTGTATGCCTAGTTGCAACTGCCATCATCAGACACCGCAATCTTGATGCTCGAGTCCCCTCCGGAGATAGAGAAGTTACAAACATTACCCTGCATGGAAATAAAGTGTCAACACGTTAGGAGCATCTGTAAAGTTTCTTTCTCTCTTCACTTTAAGGACAAAGAGGGCTCTTTCTAACCAATGAAAAATACAAGTGTTTGGTTTTCGTCTGTGTGACTCCGCTGTTTCTTTTAGTCACTTTGCAGCTGGAGATATATCAGAACATTGCACAAAACCATTTCTTTTAAATGGTTGAGTTAAATGAGTGGTTACAGTACCCTGCAGATAGAAAGCTGTCCCTGAAAGAGTAGAGGAATAAAGATGGGAAAGAGGAGTGAGGGAAGAACTACTGAGCTTTTGAGCTGTGTGAAAAGAAAAACAAAACAAAACCTTTCAGAGCTCTGCATCATAATAGTAATGAAGAAAAAAGAGCCAGGGCATAGGCTTCAAATGAAACTTCTTCAAACATTTCTACAGATGCAAGGACTACTGGTGCCTTTATATGGAATATCCAGTGCTTTGCAGACTTGGACATCAAAAAAAGCAATTGACTACTCAGCATTATGGCTAAAATAGAAGCACTTCATCGTTCAAGTCCTAGTGCTTCAGCAAGGAAAGTAGCATCCCCAGAGGACTTGGGTCGCATTTGAGCTAAGAACTGGACAGCAGCAGTATATTGTTGGTATAAGTGTCTTTAGAATTCGGATTTTCAGTGAAATATTTGCATCACTGAATTTCCTTCTGTGGAAAGTTGCGAAGAACCTTATGATGTGCAACAATTTCCTCAGCTCTCAGAGGAACAGCTGTTCATGGCCCTGGTGGATCCAAAGGATGGTGGGGTAATGGCCAGGCAGCTTGGGTAAGAGTGGGCATCAGTAATGACTCCTGCTCCAGGCAGGCAATATGGGACCTAAAGATGAAGTTTAAGTGCTAGCAGAACTTCATGCTGGCCTCTTCAGCTCCTCCTGGGGTACACGAGATGTATCTATGTAGAGTTCTGCTCTTCACAGTGCTATAATTAATTCCAAATGAGGGGATCTGCACTGTTTTACCACTGCAAGATAATATGTGTGTAGGCAAACTGTAAGTCATTTTATGCAACATTAAAAGACGCTTAAGTTAAATGCAATTTACTTTCACTCAAAGGCATCTCCCAGAGCAAGGGTTCCTAAAGTGCCCATGGAAAAATGGGCCAGGAGCATCATTTTCTGCTTAGTCAGGGAAAGTAAGTCTGCAGAAGCGCCTGGAATCCGCATGGAAGCATGTGGGTCCTGGGTGAGGTTAAGTAATATTGACCTAGGTGCTTCCAGCCTCTCAGTGTTTGCAGGATTTGCAAACAGGTATCTTTAGAATGGTCCTATGAGGGCTGCAGCAGAGCTTACAGATTCCTGCTAATATTTGAACCAATGCAGGAATGAGCTACAGATACATCCTTACCAGCAGCCCTAGAGGGATCCATAAGGTGAGGCCTTAAATCTCTCTTGCTCAGGTAGGACACAAGCGCAGCGGGTGCCTGTGCTGCAGTGCAGGGAAGTGCACAAGCACGGAGGACCAACGCTGAGGGCCTTGCTGCTCCGTGCCCTGTAGGAGAGAACCCAGGGGACAGAGCCACTCCTGAGGCTGGGGGCTCTACTGCCCCCACCAGAGCTGGGGGCAGTAGAGCCACGGTAACGTGGCCTCTCTTGGCAGGGTCAGTCTTGCCTTGAACTCGGCACTGACGCTGCCTCCTGCTTTGGGAGCTCTCTGTAGCTCTGCCCTGTGCTCTGTGGCTGCGCCGGCTCTCTCCGAGCTCTCCCACAGCAGACCCCAGTGCACAGTGTAAACGTGCTTTGACTTATGGGATGGCAGGGAGAAGGCAACTCTGATTCCACAAAATGGAATATAAATTATCTGAAAGAAAACAGCCTTTGAAGAGTCTTGGAGTTGTCCTGTCAAGCACAAACAGAAGCAAAGCTTTCAGGTCTTGGCTTAACAATAGAGCAAAAACCCGAAGCCCAGCAGCCTGGCTTGCCTCTTGGTAGCGATCCTTGTGGTTTGTGGGGAGCCACATCTTAGGAAGCTACGGCTGGTAACAAGCCGTTACAAAGAGGAGATTGGAAAAAATGGTGTAACAAGTTTGTCTTGATCCTCCTGAAATGTTTATATTTCCACTAAAAGATACAGAAGTGGTCATTTCACAGTAAGAAATGCTGCTCAGCCAGGAAATTATTTTACAAGGAATTTTGCTTCAATGGTTGCTTAGAAAAAACCTTGGGGGGAGCAGGGCCAGAGGGCCACATGGCTGTCACCACCTCGCTCTGCTTTAAAGTCCCCGCGCTGCCACCCCACACTATTTACTGCCTGCTTTGTCCGTCGCAACCTCTGCCCCCATCTGGAAATCAAACAAGGTGAAGACAGCCGAAGTGCTGCTCAAACTTGCAGCACCTCCATAAATCTCTCTTTATAAGGAGCCAGGGTAGTTTTACAAGTGTGATGTCTTTTTATTTTATTATCCAGCATTCAGTACATGAAACTGTTCTCCCACAATGTATAAATTTAGAGGGGCACAAAACCCAGTCTGCCCTGTCTCTCTGCTGTCAGCTGTCTCCCAGAGAGCAGGAAACGTGGAAACGTGAACTGCCTAAATTCTGAATGACTGGGGAGTAGCTTAAAAGTGCTACTTTGTACTGTAGCACTTTACAAAAGTGTGTTTTGTTTGACAGGACTTAATGAAAAAATCTTTTAATCTCTGTCACTGTGGGTAGGTGGGAAGGCCAAAAAGTCTAAATGTTTTAAAGGAAAATTTTAATTAGTATGCAAATTTGACTTTCTGCATTAAAATGTCATTTACTAAGTAAATGTTGTTGCACTAGAAGTTCAGGTATTTGATCATTTTCTGTCAAGGTGCCTTTGCAAATTTCCTGAATGTAATAACAGCATTTCAAAAACAAAATGAAATTCTCCCTTTGTTGCAATGCCCTGGGTACGCTCCTCCAAAGCCTCTGTGACTGGAATAGCTTAACACAGTCACCGGCTCCTGCTACTGTTTCTCTTCCCCCCAGTTTGCAATTTTTTTTTGTGCCCTCAGCGCCTGCAGAGGTTTCCTGAAACAGGGGAACAGAGAAATATATCCCTGCGTATCATAAATTTAAATCATTCAAGCATACCAACAAAATGATTACAAAAGCTATCGTATCATTAAAGCCAAAGGAAGTAGTAGTTGAGCTATTGTCAATTACCACTGAAGGTTACAACAGTGATTAGCATTTACAGTATTTGGAAAAGAATTACGCACATTTTGATAGTTAACTAATTTCACTGTCTCAATCAAATACACATATTCCTGTCTGTTGAAGAAGGATATGAACAAGATCAATGGTTGATGGCCCTGCCTTGCTCTTAACATACAGAAAATGATGTTTTAATATAAAAGTGAGGGAAAATAATTGTGAAACAAAAATGGGAGAAAAAAATTAATAAAGGCAGGAAATTCCAAGTTTAGTCTCTTCCATTCAGTGTCTGTGGGGTCAGTGGCAGCTTCCAACCCCACTGAATGAATTTACTGTCTCAGACTACACCTTATATGGAGCTCTTCAGGGATCAGAAAACCTTGCACATGGGAACCATATGTTCAGCACTTGCCGTCATTTATTGAGAGCTGAGGTTCAGGGCTGAAAACTGATTTAAACATCCATATTTAGAGCTCTTAAGCACAAAATAAGGAACAAATTCTCACAAAAGTTGAAAACAGAAGGGAAAAAGCTGTGACCCAGCATAGAAGTAGTGTTGAAAGGAAAAGAAATGACTGGGGGAGGTAGAGTTGTTGCCTTGCAGAGCAACCCGCCCTGGTGAATGCACAGCCCCGAGGTGGCAGCTGCAATGCAAAGGTCTGACACAGTCGATGAGTGTGAGGGCGGGAAGGCTGCACTGAAGTAGGTGCTGGAGAAGGACTTGCTAACTGTATCTGTCAAGGGCCAAGAACGGAAGAACCGCCTGCATGTGGCTCCAAGGGAGTCCTGTCTCTAACTCTGCCTCATTTTACATCGCTGCAAATTTACCCGTTGTATCCACAAACATGGTAGAGCACTCAGGTAATATAACCCTTCGTGGACCTTTCAATTTTTGTGTATCTGTCTGCACAATTTCCTAGATTGGCTTTTCCACATGAGCATTAAACAAGCAGGTAGGTGTTCCTGATTTGGATGCTTTTTGCAAGAAATCTTAAAATCATATATAATGCATTACTGCCACAGCGGGGCTTTCTAACTGTTTCTCATCCACATGCTTAATTTGCTCGTGCACTTACTCAGATTGTCACCTTGGCTTGAAATGTCTGCAGTTCTGTGAAGAGTGACTGACCTGCTGACCCTCAAAGCTGCCCCTTCACGGCAGGGTTGAGACGTCTTGGCAGGAGAGTGTGCTCTGTTACTGCCTGTGTCTTGCCTGTGGATAAACACCAGAAGTCAATTCCTGCCATTGTTAATCCGGCCCTTTTGATGAGCCTGAAATTTGTGTGATGAAAGAAACTATAATGGATTTTTCTTTTGCATAATAGACATTTTGCTGGTTAAAAAAAAATACCAAACTCCATTGCATATGAATGCTTTCACTGTGTTAGCAATTTTTATATCTTATTGGCAATGCTCTAAAGCAATGAAGATTCAGACTCCTCAGTTCCCCAGAGATCCTTGTAATTACAGCACTGACTGCTAGAGCATGAAAAAAGTCATTTGGCAAAATGGCCATCTTGGCTTCCTCTGCCTTATCCTCCCTCTGACTTCCAAGTCCTGTTTGCTCAGTTTACTAGACAAACACATTGTTTGCTATTTGCCAGGACAGATGTTTGTTTAATTCAGCACCTTCTGCTTCCTTTCTGAGACTGAGGAAAGTCAACTGTTCACTGCACTTTGTTTTCCATTTATATCACCTCTCTCCCAGCAGCCAAGGAAAGAGAAAGGACAGTGGTCACTTTGAAAATTATTTATTCAGCTCATAGAAAGTGGATCTATGTGCTAACGTCTGTAGGATCGTGACCATAATCTCCTTTATTCTATAAATGGCACATGACAAAACAGAGGGAGCGTCTAGCAGGATTGTGTTACTGTGCAAAGAGGCTACCTGCAGCCATTGAATATCTTTGCATAGAAAACAAGCTCTTATTTTTTTTTTTTTTTGAAAGAACGAGAAGATCCCAACCTGAACTGATTCATGCTCTGATCCAGCTGGGTCCTGCTGGCGCAGTCCTGCTGTGGAGCACTCTTACCGTCAGAAGAGTGCTTGTCTCGTAGGCTGAGCAGCTATCCAGGATCAGACTGGCTTTCTCTGCCAGAAAACATCTCAGCCCTATGCTGAGGTTGAGAAAGAAGGGAAAAATGGGCTTTACAGTATAGCTCAGCTGGTAAGTAGCTGTAGTTTTTAAGAAATCTCTGTCCTAGGTAAAACTCTCATCACTGAAGTTCATATTCTGGGAGTCTCAGCAGAGTTTGGACCAAGTTCTTTATTCTTCCTTTGCATCCTTTTGTATGGCTTGAACAGTGTGCTCGCTTCTTCCCCGATGCTTCTCCAGCATCTCCTTTACACAGGCAGCCAGTTTCCCTAAAGCTCTGTGATTTTTCTACACCTTCCCCTTCAAAGGTTGGTTTTACATCCCAAGCAGTAAATCTGAGAACTTAAGCAACACTGAATAGATCCAATACAAAAAAGGGATGAAGACATGTTGTTTTTCTACTTCAATAAACAGAATAATGCCGTTCTTCCTGATTAGCTTGTGAATTTTCCACAAGTCCAGGGATAATTACTAGATTTATATATATCTAACAGTAAATGTGGAACTGGGCTTTTATCTACATTCTGTATGTACTCACTTTTCTGTAAATAAGGCAGCACTATAATTGTCATCAGAACCATTTGTGGCAATTTGAATGCTTATAAATAATGAATAGGCAACACAGGTTATTCATTACAGACTGGAAAACTGTACATAGTGGCTTGTTATCCGTTGGCAGAATCCAGGCAGAACCCGTGGAAGTTTTGCAGTATGGAGTGGATGCAGTCGTGAGTCCCCCAAGGCAGCACCGCTGTGTGTCCCAGGCACCGCAGGGCTTCCTGCTGCTGCGGCTGCTTTCATTCCTGCTCTGCCGTAACCTACCAGCCTTACTGGGAACCTCAGGAAACCTTGCTGGGAGTTTCACATTTCTGTTTCACTGTAGACTTCTTTCTGGGCTTTTCTAAGATGCAGTCTCAGGCTAGCTGATGGGAGCGAGCATCCAGAAGCATTCCTAGGGGCTGCATTATTTTCTTTTCCTCAGTAGTTGTCTAGTCTGATGGAATCAATATAATTGCTTTGCAATCACTTCTGTCTCTCATCCATTGGAAAAAATCTTATGTGTAGTATCGCAGGTTGCATTACGAGAAATATTCCTAAATCCTAGAATTGATCTACTAACTTCATGTAGCATTTTCTGCACAGCTGAAATCACCTTTTGGCAGGGGAAAAAAACCCCCACAAAATTAACCCATTCTATAGTTGTCAACAGTATGGATAACTTATGGGGACACAGAGGTTTTGAGACTGTCACTTGGAGCAGAGTTTGTCCCAATACTCCCTAGCAGTAGAAGAGTAAATCAAAGTCTTGTATATGGCAACACCATCACTTCTTTGATTCCTGTTCCATCTTGTTTCTTGATTTTATTACTGCCCTCTACTGGACAGGCAGTTTCAAAGATTCTGCTCCTCTCTCGACTTTATTTTCTTGGCTCTCATATTGTATGGGTGATTCATTTAGAAAACCTTTCTGCTCTAGATCATTGTCCCAAGATATTTTCTGTCTCATTCCCCTAGAAGAATATTGCTTTAGTATCATTTTTTTTGTTTTTGTTCTTCCTTTATCACACCTGCAAATTCATTGTTACCAGCAAATACTAACACCTGACGTTTAATACTCTTATTTATATCACTTAAAATCTGTATCTTTACGAACCTCTTAATACGACCTTTGATGGCAGATTATATTTTCTAAGGATTTGTAGTATTATTGTATGTAATTTGTGGAAATGTATGGAATGCAAACATTTTCATTATGTTACTGATCTGGAAAGGTAAAAGGCAGGATGGCTGCACTTTTGGAGATGCTCTAAAACCCAGTGACAGCAGTGGAAGCTTCCCACAGACACCACGGGCTGTAAAGCACCAGGGCAAGTCGTGACTGACCGGCGGACGGTGCCTGGGAATGACCCCCGCAGCCAGACGGGCCTTGGTGTTCACCTCATTTCAGCTTCCTAGGCAAAAACTGAGTGCAGAGATACCTCACCCCTAAAACACAAATAGCCTTTTTAGCTTGTGACTCCTTCCCATAAGGTGTAACACAAAATGCCTTCAAAAATAGCAGCAGCCAAATTCGTCTCCTGTTTATGTGTTCATAACAGCTCAGTGAGCAAAACCCTCCTTTCACTTCCATTGGTATAAAAGAGGTAACTCCATTTGAGCTGGTGAAGGTCTTCTGGGGGAAAAGAAAGCATTATATGCCAGACAGAAGTGAGCCTGCTGGTTTCAGCCCAGTTGTGTAAGTGCAAGTGAAGGCAGAATTGAGTCCTTATTATTTCCTGTCTGCTGCATTTCTCGTGTTCTGTCATGGCAGCTGCGAGAGGGAAACTCTTGAGATTTCTACAGCCAAGCCTCCTCTGCCCCGTAACGCAGGACTGACTCACATCTTAGATTAGACTTTTCACACTAAACCTGACAAACAACATTTCGTGTCGCCCTTCCTGGGGCTGGGCAGCTGCCCCTACAGCCGCCTCTACCAGGCAGAGATTTCCCATCTCCTTGGGCAAAGCTTTGTGGTCAGGCAAGAGCCTCACTGGCCTCAGCTGCCCCTTCCCCCTGGCTAGCACGGGGACCCTGTGGGCTAAGGGCACAGCCAGCCTGTCCTCCCTGCGACGGCTCCTGTGAATACTCCCGCTATGCAGCTGCCTTCCACGGGGACACACACTAGCCCTCCCTGCAGAGACAGCAAGAAGCGAAGCTGCTCTCTGTCCTTGGAGGCCTCCCTAGGTGTCTCCTGCTGTAGCTGACAGGGCTCCCTTGTGTCTCTGGAGGGAATATTTAACAAAGTAGCCACCTCCTTCTCCCCAGTTCCTCCTAATTTTCCTTCCCCTCGCGCTGCCTTTTAGTTTTCTGAAGAGCAGTTCTCTTTTACCTTTTTCTAGCACTGAAAATAGAGTCTTTGAGGAATGCAATGCTGTATTGGCTGTTCTATATTTCTTTTAACTTGCTCCAGCCCTGGGGACTTTTTTTACACTAGATCTCCCCAATCTGCCTCACTCCTCGATTGTTTGTGTTTGAAAGGCTTCTGCATTTTGCTGATGCTAATCTTTACATCTCACTTATTCCCATTGGCCTCTGTTGCCCTTTTTTTCCTGTTGGGATGGATTTCAGTTGTATTCTCTCCAGTTGTTCTTTAAATTCTTCCAGCTCTGTACAGTCAGCTTTTTGGTGCACCAGAGGACTCCAGGTTGAAATTCCTCTGGGCAGTTCATATTTCCCTAAATTTCCATAAGGCTAAAAAGCATTTGGGATTCTTGCACTGAGGAGTATTCAAAAGTAATGATAACCCTGTCCCAGATGGGCAGAAGCCTGTGTGAGAGGAGTAGTCAACAAGGTGAAAGCAACACGAGTCTTTGCATACCTGGTTAGTTGTTAATGATCAACCTGTACATCAATCAACCCTTGTGCAAATTCAGGCATTGCCCATTTAGGGAGATGGAAGAGAACCGTCAACAAGCTGCTGTAGAGCTGACCCAGTGAAGGCCAAGGCTTCCATCACCAGGAGAAGCAGCCCTAAGCCCTGGGCGAAGGGATAATGCCTCTAGCTCCTGACTCTCATCCTTGCTGTGGGATGTTAACCAGGGTGCTAGCCAGGACGCTGCAGCCAGGCTTTACTCAGCTCCCCAACTTACAACATGTGCCAGTAAATCTCACGGATCGTTTTTATTTATACGTAAATATTAAATCCGAATCAGTGCAAATGTGAATGCATTATGGTGGTAAGAGCTACTTCTAAAGAAGTTAATGGCAAAACTCCAAGTGAAGTCAATGAGAACAGGAAAGGCAAAGATATACAAAGCCCGGATGAGTGCCGTGGCCTTCTAGACCTTGCTGTTTGGAAGGAGGCAGCACCCACGATGTGAACAGATGTGGTGTCCTTAACCTCCCACTTCCTCTCTTTTGGTTGTATGTGCCAGAGATTCGCAAGGTGAGTATTTCTTTCAAAGGCTGGGCTTTTTTTTCTTCAACCATTTTCTGATGTTGTGCTTTACTTGTTTCTTTCACACTGTCTTAAAAAAGAGAAAACTACTTCTTTGAGATTAGAGGGAAAAGTATTTCACTGGAGTCTCATCAGGATCTTGGCTAGAAGCACAGCAAACACCATCATTATGGTTAGCAGCAAAGGACACAGCATTGCTTCCAGCAAAATCACCACTTACTTCAGAGTGAGCCAGATTAGGCCTGGAAAAAAAAAAAATGAGTATAATAGAGGAAAAGATGACTTTGGCTAAACAGTAAGCCATACTCCAGACCTTGAATGACAACCGTTTAGATCCAAGACTCAAGGAGATATTGTGTTTCCTCTACTGCCTTCCCCAATGGATTCCCTCATTACTTTAACAAGTCTGACAATCTCTCTCTCTAGCAAGATCTTTTGTCCGTCCTAATTCAAACTACCTCCTTCACAGAGGCATTGGAGTGCAGGTCCTTCAGATAAACACAAACTTAATTAGGTCATATTCTGGGTAAATAATGTGTGGGTGGGAAAAGGAAGAAAGGAGGAGGGAGAGAGAGCAAGCAAAAGGAAAAAGGAGACAGGGTTTTGGCAGAGTTACAGAATTGCAGAAAGCTTCTTGCAAGTCTCTCCAGATAAAAATGGGAAAGGTTTGCATTAAAAGAGAACTTCAATAGACCCTCAAGTTGGCACTTTAAATGATTAGATAGAAAGAATTTTATTTATTCTTAATAATTTTTAATGCTAAACACTTGTAATTTTCTGCTACAAGCCATATCTTTTTTTTTCCTTATGTTTAAATGGAATTTCCTGTATTTCAATTTGTGCTCCTTGCCTCTTGTCCTTTCACTCGATAGCATCGAGGAGAGTCTGGCCTGATCTTCCTTCCTCCCCCGCATCAGGTATTTATACATGCTGATAAGATCTCCCCTGAGCTTTATTTGCTCTGGGCTAAACAACCCCAGCTGCCTCAGGCTCTCCTCGTAAGATAGATAATCCAGTCCTTTAATGGCCCTTCGTGGCCCTTCATAGGACTTATTTCCAGTTTGTCTGTGTCTTTCTTGGCCTGGGACAACCAAGCTGGACACAGCGCTCCAGGTGGGGTGTGGGAGTGCAGGCAGGGAAAGGATCCCATCCCTTGGGCTATGGTTGCACC
The DNA here is from genome assembly GCA_034781795.1 of Crypturellus tataupa. Lineage (NCBI taxonomy): Eukaryota > Metazoa > Chordata > Aves > Tinamiformes > Tinamidae > Crypturellus > Crypturellus tataupa. The sequence goes on along the minus strand of JAWLRI010000180.1, from coordinate 3,802,067 downwards.
TTTCCTGAGGCGGCCCCGAACCGTGGGGGCATCCTGAGCTGCTGGAGCACAGGACTCGTGATGGCTCATGTTCTGCTTGTTCTTCACAGGAGACCCATTTCCTTCTTGGCAAAACTGCTTTCTAGTAGGTCAGCTCCCAATCTGTACTGATGCACGGGGTTAGTCCTCTTCAGAATAGGACTTGGTTGAAATTCACAGAATTCCTGTTTGGCCATTTCTCCAGCCTACCGAGGTCCCTCTGAATGACAGCACAACTATTTAGTGTATCAAACTCTCCTCTAGTTTTGTATCATTGGCAAACTTCCTCAGGGTGCATTCAATTCCTTTATTCATGTAATTAATAGAGATGTTCAACAGTATTGGCCCCAGTATTGATTCTTAGGGGACATCAGCAGTGACTGGCCTCTGAACTTTGCTGATCACTACCCTCCAAGCCTGTTAGTTTTCAGTCCACCTCATTGTCCACTTATCTCATCAGCAATATGCACAAGGGATTTGCTTGTGAGCCTATCAAAACAGAAATGTTAAAGACCAGTCCTCAGTATGAGAGAAAATGTGTCCCTTTCCTCTGCCGTGGTCACTTTGTGAGCATGGTGAGGCTATCTCAAAGTCTGCCTCTCATGACAGGGAGGAAGTTCTGACCTAAGGCCTTGAGGAGACTATGGATTGGAAATACCCCAAAGAACAAGCTACATCAAATATCTGACACTTGCTACAGTCAATATACATGTGTTTCTTGTCAGTAGACTGGCTTGTGTTCTACTTAAACTCAGTATATGAAATTTTGGCTTCCATTGGAAATCTACAGGTTACCAAGAGTATTGAATTCTACATTATCAGCTGTGGGCCCCAGATTCCTCTCTTAAAATATTATTGTCTAGTTTCCGCATGCTGAATTGGCTGCACATGTCAGCTTCCTGAGTTTTCCTTTCCAAGTTCATGGCTTGCCTAAATTTTACTTCTCCTGAAACATTTTTGTTAGTATAGTGAACGGAAAAAGTTTACCATTATGCTCAATCCATTAGTTTATTCTACTCTTTCTGAATGGACAATTTTCTTTACAGGAGACATGTTCAGTAAGATTCTGATCCAGGACCATTACATAATCAGGACTACACACTGTAAAACGTTCCAGAAAGGATGTTGCAAACACACACACACAGAAACATCCGTACACAGAGAAATGTATATATATGTGTGCATATATGTATACAGAGCTGAGGAGGAGCGTGAACCCAATGAACACTATGGAGCATTCACAGCAAGCTCATGTGTCCTTGCTGTGGCCAGCTTAACTGTTAGACCTTATCCCTTCAAGCTGACTGTAGTTGATATTGACCATTGACCTAGTATAAAAATGACATTCTGGCATGAGATGCTACCTGAAATAGCCTTGAGCAGCAGAAACTGTGATTCCGGGGATTTACCTTTTCTATTTCAGCCATATACATGAATGTTCAGTGTTAGCCATAAAAGAGTGTATGTTGGAATAGTTTTTGAATAGATAGAGAGTTGTTTAGATGTCTTTGCTGCAGCACCAGTACAGTACAGTGCCACTGGAAGCCATGTCTGCCTGTCCCCCAGTGCCAGCTGGCTTCTATTCATGTTGTGTCTGTCAGGATTAGAAATTTTTGCCTGTCTAGGAGAGGGAGTACTGAGAATACAGAGCACGCATGAGCCGGGGAAGGGTTAACTAAACCAAAGCATTCTTGTGGCTGCAGAATCGAGTGTGATCTTTTGAGAGGGGGCCGGCACTAAGAACAGAGTTTGATTTATTTTGCACAGGCAAACTCAAGACAATAGAATTTCCTTTGTTTTCGTCTGTAAAACCAATAGACAGACCAAACAGGAATAGAGGTGAAGGGTTATGGAACTCATATTTTTCTGTCCTCTGTGACTGTGTCTTCAGTATTTCTTGTGATCTGCAGATATTGCTTTCAGCACAGTGACCTTTGAATAAACAGGATTGTGGTGTCCTGAGAGAAGTGAAATAAAAAGCACAAGCAAATTTGAAAACTCTTATCAGGTTTGTGACTTTTCTTCAGCAAAACTAGATACACAGAGTGGACTTTAAATATTAATGTAATCCAAAACATAAAGATCTAGAGAAAAGTCCCATGAGATGCTCTCACTTCAACTGTTAGTCTTCCATATGGGAAGAATGGTTTACTTGGTGACCTTCATGTGAGATTTTAAGAATAAAAAATAAATCCACTCTATGTCAAAGAAAAGGAAAAAAAAAAACTTTTTTTTTTCAGAGTTTCTATACCTATTACTGAATTTATTCTGCAAATATCATAAATTCATAAAATCAGCAACATTTTACTACTGATAGTAATAATTCAAGCAACTTCTCATGAAAGCCTTTCCTAGTTGCAGCACAGAGCCCATGGTTCCTATTCTTCAAGTCGGTCAGTCAAAAGAAGGGAAAATATCTGTGCATCTGCACATTCCATTATATCCAAACCTCTGAATGCAGAAATGGCATCTGAGTAGCGAAACTCTGTAAAAGCCATTGATAAAAGCCTGCTATGGCTTATTATGAACCCTACCGACCTCCCTCAACAGTGTGTTTTAGTCATTCCACATGAAGAGCTTTGAGAAGGGCCACTCACTTGGATACATACTAAAGCAAACCGGTTCCTGTTCCAAGCCCTCTTCCACATCACTCACAGACTTTCCAGCGTCAGGCAGACTCTGTTATAGTCCATCTACTTCCCCTGGACTAGGCATTTGGGGCTGTTTTCAGGATTGCCTTACATAATATGCTGTGACTAGGTGCATAGCTATTTCCTTATAACATGAACTAAGCAAGCACGAAGTTAGGGCAAGCTATTGCCTCCCCTGGGTCTCAATCCAGCCTCTTTGTCTTATCATCATGCAGGAATTTGGGGTGTGAAGGTAATACTGGCAATAAGGAGAGCTGCTCTGATAGCAGTTTCCTATCTATCTGACCACAGTGGTATAAAAACCACCTGGCAAACCTGCAGGCAACATCTACTTCCAAGCTCAGTCTGACAGCAAAACTCATGACCTCAGGATGTCTCTGCAGTGTGCGGAAGGGCTCCAGAGGGAGGGCAAACATTTTTCACTTCATATATCATTGCTCACAACTCACTGCTGGGATTCCACCAAGTCAGCCAGTGCTAAAATGTTATGGAAAATGAGATTTTCTGGGTTATTGTTTTTGGCAGTTCTAATTACATGGGACAATCAGGCACTGGAACTAACATGAAAGTTCCTGATATTAATAAGAAAAAGGCATACTTTTAGTTAGGCTGCTCTGGTATCTAAGCAAAAAAATGACTCCATATTTCCAGAAGTGAGGCAGATGCTGAGTATTCTCACCATCCAGAACAATCTTTGCATCTTCCTGTAAAGTAACATCACTTTGTGCAATATTCCAGCAAAAAAACAGAGTACGAATCACCTACTTATTTCAAAGCAAGGTCCCACCTGATGAACATTTCTCTCCCATGTCTGTGCTTTCCATCAACCTAATGACTTACAGTCTAACAGTATCTGAGGCAGAGAAATAATTAGTAGGCTGGAAAATCAGCAAGGAAAAATTAGTTACTGCCTCACCTTTGAGTTTCAGCCTTGAAACTGCAGGCGCTTTTGGGTCCATTAATCAACCTGAAGCTGGAGATGTGCCTGCTGCTCGATGCCTGCTCCGTGTTGCCGGCGCAGTAACGTGCAGCCCAGGCTGAGGGAAAGGAGAGGGGCAGAGCTGGTTACAAAACTGCCTTCAAAATATTTTTAAGCTACCTCTCTTCCCCCATTTTGTTGGTATAGATCAGAACAGCATGGTTATCTGCGGGACTGAGGGACAGCCTAGGTGGTCTTATATTGCCATTTTCACCTTGTTTTCTAATCCCTTGCCTGCAGGTGAGCACTAGCCTGCCCTGTCCTCTGGCTACAGTAACGCAGGATCCTTCTTTCCTCAGGTCATGTGTGTCCATGTTACTGCTGGGCTGGGGAAATCTGAGGAGGAGCAGCTGCCCCCCCTTCACCGAGCATAGGCTGATTCTCAAGGAAAACAGACCTTAGATTTCACTAGTAACGCAAGATGATGGAGGCAGGACCATGTTTAATACTTCTAAAATAACTCTGCTGAGCATTGTGTTTGTTCTGCACAGGGAGGGCTCATTATGGAGGGATGAACACTGATGTTAGAAGAGCAATCCCTGGACAGAATAAAAAATCATGCATAAGCAGGCAGTAAATAACAAAAACACTTTGTTTAGTGATCAGCTGTTGTTATCGCTCATCAGTTACCCCTGCAGATTGTCTAAGGATGCCCTGGGATGAGGCCTTTCTCCCACTGCACTCCCGTGTGCTCCACCAGCCCCGGGGTGGCCCAGGCGCAGGCTGTGGTGAGCGGGGCAGGGAAGAGGAGGCCGCCCTGGGCCTGCACTGAGGCCACGCGCTCTCCTACGAACCCCAAGTGAGTTCATATGATGTGAGCTGTGTACAACACTCGCTCCAGTTTTACCTGCAGCAATCTAAGGCTCATGACACTGTGCAAGGTTGCAGATAGGAACTTACATGTTGTTTACATGAAACATTTCTGCATAGTGTCTCACATGCAGATTTGTTTCAAATCAATAAATCCCTATGGAATAAGCCATACATACTGGTACCACTCTTTTTGGGAGTGCTCATAAACAACTCCGGCTTCACAACATGATTAACAAACCCATGATGTGATGGATCAGAGTGGTGAAGGGAATAGGAGCACCGTCTTCATGCCAGATTGCTGCATCCACACACTAACAGAGGGGCACTCAGAGGAAGTACTGGTGTCCTTTGACCCAAGATTGACTTTTGACTTGACTATTCAACCAGGAGGATCTTAATGTGCTTTATGGTAGATTTAAACTAGCCAGCGACCCAGCTATGTTGGAGAAACACAGAGAATAAAGCCCTTGTCTGGGCTCGGCAGAAGGACTGCAAACCTAGAGGTTCAGAGAAACAGAGGTCCTGAGTGTCTCTGTTTTGGCCCCCACTTCCATACGGTTGTGGCCCTTCCTGCGGGAGCTCCGGGCAAGATTCTTCCAGGCCCGATGCAGTGCTAGAGTCACTAGTCCATATTTTGTGAAGAGATGGAATATGCTCCTGTCTCTGACTGAACATCAAATGCTGAACAGGAGCTGGGAAAACATGGGCAGGAGATTTGAAAAAAAGTTCTAAATTTAAAGCATGACAGGCTTGAAAAACTGGCATTGAATGGGAGCCCAGGAGTACAGGCTGTACTGATTGCTACCTGGAGTAGTATTTCTCAATTGTTTTCTAAAACTTTTCTTTCTTTTTTTTTGTAAAATAATTGCAACAATAATGCTAAAGAAAATCTCTTCAAACACAAAATCACTTCTGTTGTTGTTGAATTTTCTGAATGCCAAATACCTGCTGAGTTAATCTTTGGAAGAACAAGAAAAGTTTGTTCTTTGTATATGTAGATTGTTTTGGCATATTGTTTGATTCTGCTTTTGATAGGGGTCATGTTTCTGGGCTTAGCTGGATAGTTTGTTTGTTCCTATTCATTAAAAGGGACCCTGCAGCTATTTGGGAAGGGAATGTGGTATTACATTATTATTGCTCCAAAAAGTATGGACAAAAATGTATTGTAAAAATTCCAAGGTTTCTAGTAGGAGTTCTCTCAGTAATAAATGTTCTCAGTCTGCTGGAGTGCAGTTAATGTGCTAGCATGGTGTTGGGCTAATTAGACAGATCCTTGAGGTACAGTTAAAATACACAGATAATTCTGGATAGAGCCTGTTGGTGCAGCAGTTCTCTGCAATGGCTAAGGAGGGTAACAGCGTCCATCCTGCCTTTGCTTTGGCCACCTCCTGCCCTAACCTGTGTCATAATCATATAGCAATGGGTGTGATGCTAGAGAGCCCTGTCTCCCTGCTACAGGATAAAAGGAAATTGATGCTAAAAAATTATTCATAGCCTAGAGCAGGAGACAAAAGGGCCATGGAGGCGATGAGCACTGCCAAGAGCAAAACTCCTTGTGAGACACTGTTTTCAGTTGTTTGAGTTGCCATCAGGCTGGAGCATAAAGCACCTTCCAAGACCAGGGTTGGTGGGGTGCACTTCTTCAACAAAGAAGGAAAAAAAATGTGTAATTGTCTACTTTTTCTCTATTTTCAGCTATGCAGATTGCTGACATGGGTCTATTAACTAAAATAACTCTGGTTGTTGTAGAACTGCACTAGGCATTCTCCTCCAGAGCGAAGTGACTCTTGACTCATTGTGCCCTGAACAGTGAACAATTTTTATTTTCTTTTAAAATCCTGTAATAAATTGTCGCCATTGGGAAATTATTTTAAGAGAGTCAATTTATACTCAAATCGCTCATCTTACAGTCAAAGGCACACCTAGTGCACTGAGGCCAAGATTGCTCTTCCTCTGAGAAGGTCTCCTCTATCTAATCCGTCATTACCTTCTTAGAACCCCTAGGACATTGCTGTTATTTGCACTGGTAATAAAGGATTTTCTAATGATTGTCTTTAATATTTAGGTCTCTAACTCAAAGGAGAGTGGAACTTGTAATCCCCATTTAGTTTTGACTGTCTCCTCCTCTCTATCCATCTCTTTATTCATTCATGGGACTGGTTTGACGTCTCCCCTGCCACAGAGTAAATTTTCCATGAAGAAAGTCACAAGAGATTTCAACTTTGCTGTAATGCAGAGTA
>JAWLRI010000180.1:3681481-3795266 GCA_034781795.1 Crypturellus tataupa | reverse complement strand
GAACTTGTAATCCCCATTTAGTTTTGACTGTCTCCTCCTCTCTATCCATCTCTTTATTCATTCATGGGACTGGTTTGCACTGCCAAAGACGTCTCCCCTGCCACAGAGTAAATTTTCCATGAAGAAAGTCACAAGAGATTTCAACTTTGCTGTAATGCAGAGTAATGACAGCATAATAGCATCTAACCTCCTACAAAGTTCGCAGAAAACAGGGAAGTTGGCATTCAGTGCTGTGAACAAATCACTGTGTTCCACTATACCGATGAAAACAACTGCCTAAGAGCTCTGAATTGATCAGTATATTCATGCCTCTAATTAGAGAAACCTTTATAACCCACTTTCTTCCTGCATTCCAGAGTTACTGCAAGGAGAGTCATAAAGAGACCACAGAATCTCTTCTTTTACATACTTATCTTTATTATTTTTGCAGTCCAGCACAGTTGGGGTACCCAACACACAAGTGGCAGAGGGACAGAAATGTGTTTCAACACCACTCTTAGTGTGTGGAGTTTTGTGTATGGTCATGCTGTTATCTTGCTAGCACAACACCAGAGAGAAGGGAATGAAGCAAACTTCATACATCTGGGTCAAATGGATCACTTCTACTGAGTAATGGCTGTGTCTGAGGTATATAATCGTGGCTTTAATGTGGTTTGCAATTTTTAATTAAAACGTTGTGGCTTCGAAGGGCTCATTAATTTGTTCCTTTCATAGCCCTGACCCATATGACTGGTTCTGCCCTCCTGGGCACGCTGTGTAGCCACTGCCCTTGCTGGCAGTGCAGACACCCACTCCTGGAGTCGCCTCATCAGACCCAATACACAGGCCAGTTTGCACAAGTGCAATCACTCTTGTGTGTTTTTTCAAATGAAACTGGAAAAATAGAGGATGGATTTTCAAAGCTGAGATGTTTCCTCTGGAAAAAAAAATGGAAAATTATATTTTCTAGGTTTTCCTCCAAGTGGGTTGGGATTTTTTTTGCGTGTGTGTTTTATTTGAGTTTTGCTTCCCTCTTTTTTCTCATTTTTCAGTGTGAAGGAAGTGAGAATGCAGGATATTTTGTCCAGCTTTTTTCTGTGCCACTGGTAGAATTAAAATCATCCCCAACCATAATGATGCTATGATTCCAACATTTGTCTAATGGCAAAAGACAAAAGACAACATCATCACTTCATAAACTTTCTGAAGTTGTGTGGAAAAATTAAATATTGAAAAGTAGAAAAGTAAAAGTGAGAGAACTAAAAGCAACCTCAAAACTGCTCCAAAAAGCAAAGCAAAAATTTAGCCTCTACTTTTTGTTTATTGACTACAAAAACCCTGCTTTCTTCTTCCTTTTTTCCTCGGATCTCCAGTAAAAATAGACTTTCCCAAAGATTAAAACCTCGTCCCTCCAATCTGACACCTTTTAATGCCTTTCAATACTTAGATAAGATTTTAATCTTGGATATGTACTTAGCATATTAATAATTATCATTACAAGGCATTATCATAACTTGTGTTTGATTGGGGAACATTGCTGTGTAGGGACCCAGCTGTACATCCCTTTGCAAGTCCGTGACAGCAGCACTGCAAAGGGCCGTTCCCGGAGCGCCGGGAGCCAGACTCCTCCGACAGCACCCAAGCAAATTCCACTGAAGCCACCAGTTTGCCCAGCGGTTAAAACCACCCAGCTTTTCGCTGAGTCTGGGCGATTTTGACACATATCTTCCATTTAAACTGTTGAAAAAAACAACACGTTTCTCTGAAGCCTGTGATCTGCTATGAAAATCTGCATCTTCTCATACAGTGTGAAGGCAACTCGCCACTGAGACAACCTCCGTGTCTTGAAGTTGTTCCTGCAAGACCAGATGCTTTACTGAAAGTTTAGGCTGCAGAAAGCGCTTGGTAGAAACGTGTGGTTTGTGAATTACAGTCAGTTGACTCAGTAATTACGCTCCTTGATGCCTTCCGAGTTCCCTGCAGGAACTGGGCAGGATCTGATCCAGACAAACAGCACACGCTCCCCTTGACCAAGGGAAGAAATCTGTGATGGGGCACAGATGTCTGTGTTCTAGGCAGATATGAAGAATAACAAACTGGCAGGAGATAGAAATAAAATGAATTCCATTAACAGAATAGACTTTAAACTAGAGGGCTAATTATAAATAAACAAATTTAAAAATATAGAGAGAATTGGAAAAATGCACCTGCCTTTGGCATTGTCCATTCCAGTTCATTGTGTGTCTAAATTACGTTTGCTCTCAGGAGGATTTCCTGTGGCTCTCAGAGCAGAAATGTTCTGTTCTCTGTGTCTGTTTGAGGAGTCAGTGGCAGTGGACGTGTATTTCAAAGGCAAGAATAAACCACAGATTATTGCTCAGATGAATCTGACCTTGCAACCCACATACATGTTTTTTTTTTTTTTTTTCAATTTTTACTTTCCTGGTTGTATGTGTCAGTATTCTTATATTTATGTGAAGAGAAGGACAGTGTATTTCTAGATAGAAGAATGAGCTTGTGCCCATGAAAGGTGTAAGCCATTTTCTCTTTATTTCCTCTCCTTTCTCTGTTTTTACAAACACCAGAGTTAAGCAGTGAATGATGCCAGACACACGAGTCAATAGCTTTGCTTTCTACAATCCACAGCTGTTTGTCTTTGTGCATGTGGTAGACGCGGACTGCAGAAATCAATGTGCTGAAGATATGCACAAAGGTTTATATCAGAAAATGGAGACCTATTTCTCTATTCTCTGAGCTCTTTCTTCCACCAGGCTTTTTCCTAGACATTGCTCTGTATGTCTTGGTTCTTAATTTTTTTTTCCCCTTTCCCTCTTCTTTTCTGCCTTTGTATCTCACTCATACCACTTATTTTCTGGCCCTTTTCCATCTTGATTCAGCTGTGCCATCTTTCATTTCTAATGGACACAGCTCCTTCTGAGTGAGGAAGAAAATACTCCTGGCCCTGTGAAAATGTCCCAGGGTGACATGATGGTGACACCTGAAGTATTCCCTAATGCATACCCTGCAAGGAGGCTCCCCATTTTCATTTCGAATGAGCACCATTTTGAGCAGGACGCTGGACTACAGGACCTTCACGAGCTCCTTCCAATCTAAATTATTTGATTATTCTATGATTTACTGTGAGACTCAGATAATTTCTCCTGTCAGATGTTTCATTGAGGACCCAAGGGGTGATATCCTAGAGTTTATAAGCTTGCAGACAGTGAAATTCCCCACCTTGCTTTCTAAATCCTCAAGGATTTAGGCTGGGTCAATGACAGAAAATGTTATCTATTTCTTGACATTAATGATATTGACACTCAAGTCTCTTTTATAACCAAGCAAAGTAGGCGATATTAGTCTTGCCTCCCTCTTTTTGTGAGCTGTGATTTCCAGGTGGAGAGATCACAAGGCAGCATGTTGTGAGGAACATAATCTTGGAAGAGGGGACTGATGAGACCCATCTCTCTCACCGTTTGCTGTAGGCTAATATTAGTGTGAAACCAGCTCCCTTCTTGTTCATTTTGGATCCTGAGGTGTTTAGCTCTCCCTGTACTTTCTGTAGGCAGCTTAAGTTTTCTGGAGGACTGTGGTGTTCCCATGTGGTCAAGCACCTCACAGGAGTCTTTGTGATATCTACTGTTGCATCCAAATCTCTTATTTTTACCCTGGATGCCCATGGGACCAGTCGGTGTAAAACAGCTGTGGGTTCAGAATCCAGAACATTGGATTCCTTGACTGTCACATGCTCAAATACTAAATTTTGGATTAATTTACATTATTTCTGGCAAAAAACCCTTCATTTTGCCTATAGCTGAAACATGTGAAATGGAAGCTTTTGCCAATTCACAGATCTCCAAGTTGCCCAAATTCTCCGATTTACCTTGTCTGCAATTCACGTCATGCTGTTCTCTGCATGGGATACAAAGATTTTGATCCATGCCACATGCTGCACATCTTCCCAATGAAGCAAAAAGCCTCCCTTGCTGGCTGGTACCCTGCTGACATCCCATTTCTTCTAATTAGGACCCTGAGTAGTTAGTGCAAAATATAAATGTGGCAGGATTCCAAGCTGTAAAATGAAGGGAAAGTAAGGAAAAAAATAGTTGGACGGCTAAGGAAATATGTAAATGTATTTAAAATAGATGATTCTTACTGCAGTGAACAGATGATTTTTTTTTCCAACTGGATGGCTTTAATCAAAAATGATAGTTCATACATCTGCTCTTTGAAGATAAGCCTGCAGTTACACAAAACACTTAAAGAAAGAAGCTGTGGTGTGCTGATGAGACCTCAAAAATCCTAACCCATGACTAGGAAGATTATAGTCTGGTTACCTCAGCAAGCTGCTAATTCTGAAATATTAGGCTGAGTTATTTGTCCTGTCTGAGGCATGAAAGGGATGCCCGTAGACTGTGCTGAAGCAATTAAGACATTTTACAAATCATTAGCGAACTCTCTTGATTGAGCAGGCATTTCCCCTCCAGCCTCTCCCTGACTTTTCTACAACTGCTTGACCTAGAAAGGTAGCTCTCCATCATCCTGGCATTTATTTTATAATGCAAGGCAAAGATTATAAATTAAAGCAAGCTTTCTTCTGGGGAATATAGGGCTTCTCTGGAAATGGCAAGCTCAAATTTAAGCTGGAATCAGGCATTCCACCTTCATAAAAATCACTGAATAAGATGGATAACTTACTTTCCCATATGATCTCAGGAAAAAAGTTTGCAGAATAGAGAGGGAGAGAATGCTAAGTCAAAAGAGAAACAATATCCAGGATCTTTATGTTTCCTATGAGATTGTTAGGAACAACAACCTACTGAAAATAATAATTACACAATTAGTAACTCTATGTTTTCTCTTACTTCATCAGGTCAAAGGATTTTACTGTCCATTTAAAACCAAGAAAGCCCATTTGATAGAAGCCTTGGGTAGATTTCAATGCAAAGCACTGGAACTGTTCACTGTTTGCACAGTATTTCTTAGGATTTTGCTTCTTGACAATCATGGCCCCAACTGAAACTGCCGAGAGGGTCTGTATGACCTCGTTTTGCCACTCTCTCCTTCACAAGGGTGCGAGAGACATCTTGTTATTGGGAAGCGTTTACTGGTAGGTAGATGGCTGGGGAAGTCTCACAGCCTGCAGTGCTTTCCCCCTAGTTTTGCCCTTCAGCACCGGGCACAGAGACATACTCTGTCTTTATGCTGGGGGTCAAGGTCTGCTTTTCTTCTGTCACTATCATCCATCAGTAATAGCTCCCCTGACACCAAAGCCCTATAAAATCACTGTTATGCTGAACCCCTTTACTTCAGAGTTTTCTATCTAGAAGGATGAAGTGCAGAGCCTATGGAGAGCCTCAGCCTCCTACCGGCAATTAAACTCGTCATCTGCTGGGAAGGAGAAATTCTAGTTGAGACTGGGAGGACAAAGCAGAGGGCAGGAAACTCTGTCAATATGATTTAGCAAATGATATTAAAATTATATAGTGTTTTAGTTTGGGGCATTATCTATTATTTCTTTTACAGACCCATCTGCCATGAAGTTTCCAGACTTTGTTTCCCATTTTGTTTAGTACAAGGTATCTACAGTTTGTAGTATTAGTGGTATTTATCTTCCCTGGCTTGAGATTTTTCATTTACTTTGCACAAGCTGCATTGACAAGCTCTAAAGAACTTCACAGCTATTTCAGGCATTTGTAAAATGGCTAAAACTTGGTAAATATATGGTCCGGGACAGAGTATCTTTATGCTGCTGAGTATTATAAATTCTGTAGCTGATGAGCCTTGCATTGAAGTTGTTTCGCCCTGATCTGAACTGTAATTAGATAACAATTAATCCATCTTCCACCTCACTAAAGTAATATGAATATGTCAAGACTGTTTACAGCTGAGGATCCTCTTCTTTCATGCCCAGCCCTTTTCCCTCTTCTCTGCATACTCTCAGCAGAACAAAACCTTCCCTACAAGGCAGTTCAGCTTGCCAGATCTGGATCTGTTGATAATATCCTTCATAATTCCCTCTTCAAACTTGCCAAAGGAATTCCTGTTTAGGATTCAGTGATGCCCAGTGTAAATTCTCTTTACATTTGCTGCATTGTTTTCCCCATGGCGTTTCACCCCGCCAGTTCTCCATGTCTCTGTGTCAGTGACTGTTTTTACTTCCCAGTTTTCTTTGAAGGTGTTGAGATGCTGCACTTAGAATAGGCACCTTTCAGGAATAACAATCTGTTTTAAACTTCCACTAATTCCTAAGTCTAGACCAAAGGAAATAGTGGCATTTTAAGGAGTTCCTAACATACCCAATTCAACAAAGAATAACCTGTTAGTGGTGTCTGAAATGACAGCAAGCTGAGAGAATAGCAAGTGGTTAAGACGAGGTGAGTCCGCTTCGTGCCGTGCAGGACTGTTCGGCCTGGTGTAGGGACTTGGTAGCTTGCGGCTAATCCGCGTGTTTTGCCTGCAGAACAGCCCTGCAGACATGAACCAGACAGACCCTCCCCTTGACTTGCAGAGCACCATTAAAGGCCACGCAGCCACCGAGCAATGACATTGCAGTTGCTGCAATTCAAATTATTGTATCATTATTCTGCACTCAAGCAGAACATTTTGGTCTAAGACCTTGTGGAGCAGTGTCTGGAGGTCAGCACGCCTGAAATGGCAAGAGAAGGTTTAGTGGGAAGCACAAACACGTGTGCCCCAGTATGAGACTCCTTCCTCTGGTATTGAGGGCTGCACTACACATTTAATATTGTTTTATTTGCATGATACATTTGTGATGTGCTGGGTGCTGTCAAATAATGGTGATCCTGTATTCGTTGTCTTCAGGCCAGAAGGGTGCTATTTTATTCCAAAGCTTTGCAACTGCTGCATTGAAAGAAAATGCTTGCCACATGATTTCATCCACCTATTTGATTTCTTTGATGCTTTTCACTTTTCAAAGGTTTCTAAGAACTTCATCCAATTAAGTCGCATAGGAAGTTGCTGAACTTTCACGCAGAGGCAGTTCTGCCCCCCAGAGAGCAGATACTCCATAAATTCAGGGCCCAAAGCCCTGTGATAGCAGAGGGAAAAGTTCCCTTAAGCGCAGGGAGCTTGGGGAGAGCAGTTCAGAAGAAGGCGTAAAGACATGAATGAACCACGCTCAGGACCACACGCCCTGGAGGCTTCCTAGGGGCCCAGAAAGCCCAGCTGCACCAGGTACTGAGGGACGTGGTATTTGTGATAGTGCCTTAGTGTGACCAGACACAGCAAGTCTGAGGGACTGACCCGTTTAGGTTTCCTTTCAAGCTATCCAGTCCTAGTGTCATGAGCAGTAAAACACAAGGGAATAGTTGTCTGTAAAGTTAAGAGTTTGAAAGATCCTTTTTCTTTGTAAACTTAATTGTTCACCTTTTCAAACTCAGGTATAGTTGCCCTAGAAAAAATTCATTAGGGACCCACCAGGCAGTGTAGTAGATCCACATTTTACTTACAAATTTCCATTATCAAACACGCATAGAAGTGTTTCCTCTTTTGATTATGGTCATATTACACTATAGATGTTAAAAGCAATTCTTAGGACAAAATGGATGTTCATTTATCTACCTACTTCTTATAAAAAGGATTGTGCTCTTCCACTATTAATCATGGTGAAGGTCCACATTCTCATTAAAATCACTGTTGTTTTTCCTAGCACTGTGACTTGGTACCAGGTTAGGTCTATTGCTGCTGTTCCCAAATTGTTTGTGCAAAGTATTCATTGGAGTTATGCTATTATGTAAAGCAATTCAGTAAGTTATATAACATTTTCGTTCATTTATCAGTCATAAAGCTGCTAATTAGTCCTATGACTCGACAGCTATTCCAATCCCTAATAGTGTCATCGCTGCATATTTATTGAAAAGCGTGTAGCATATTATCATTCTTCCAACTGAAAGGGAACAACCAGCATCATGTTTATTTAATTCAGTCTACCTATTCTCAGTTGTGTGTTGAATCTTATTGTAATTTAGGTTCTAGCATTCATTTGTATCACAGCAACTAATAAATATGCAGATGCTAGGACTAGAGCAGACTTTGTGCTGTTATAAATGATCATTTAGCTTCATGCTTTCTTGTTTATTTATATATATTGCTGTGCACCGAGACAAAGGAGGGTACTCATTTTATTCATTTTTGCAGGACAATATTGCTGCCAGTATAATCCCCACTGGCAGTGAGATTCTTCATAAATGATATTCATTTCCCCTTGACAACCTCATTTCAAGTCATCAACAACACTTTGTCAATTGTAGACTGAAATAAATAAATAAATAAATAAAAAGTCATCTGTCAAGGGGTTTCATAGGGGCTGAATAGGCATGCGGATCTCTTTATTACATGTAAAATTAATCATTATATTTCTGCTGTTAACTTGTTTTTCTATTTGTGTCACACAGGGATTCTTAAATGACCTAATATTGAATCTGGTGAGTTATAGGCTGGAAGACCGCAGTGTTTATTATGCACTGACAGAGGATGGATTGATCTACTTCTTGTGGGTTTTTTCCTCCTCTGCTTTGGAGTTCGTTTTCCTCTGATACCACCTCATTAATCATTTCTGGAATTTACCTTTCCATAAATACTTGGGTAGACTTGTAATAACTTTTTTTCTTTACCAACTGTATCTTAGTGGCTTACCATGCGATAAAACAGTAACATCACACAGTAATTCATTTGTTAATACAAAGTGGAAATTGGGGTCAAGGTTAAATCTCAAATTCAACACTGCATCTGCATTAAAAACCTACAGTTACGTGTATCTCCAAATTTTACATACTCTTACATGCTTTTGGCTTCAGTAGGCCTGCAGGGAAAGCATTTGCTGAAGAACTTAAGAGAAACGAACCTAAGCGTGTGCCTAATTCATTTGCTTAAAAAGGAGCTGTAGGGCTTGAAGCTAGTACAAGGAATTAAGTAATTTTAATAATTGAAACTACGCTTCCAAGTTTAATACATTGCACTCCCATTTAAAATTGATCTACTCAAAAATAACAGTATTTAAGTGTAAAAATGAAAGATTGGTAAATGGTGAATTTTGGTACTAGGTTTGACACAGAACCAACTTTTAGTCTCTTTACATTAACTTTCTTCCTCTGTAGAAATTTGATCATCCTAAACTCAATTATTATTGTCTTTAACAGCTTTGATGGTATTTCTTACACTGTTGCTAATGCAATTAAAATTAAAATTAAAATTACTATGCTAATGCATAGTAATAAAAGAATATTTACTACAAGAAAAATATTAGTAACAAAGATATTTGCATCACACCTTTTATTTAGAATTTTGTGTTTCTTTTTATAAATACATTGATTTCTTTGGATGTCACATAAAGGCACTGCACTTTTAGTGAGTTTCCAAGTGCTTTGCCTCATTTTGTTGCACTGAGTTTTACCAGCTGGCGTTTCCTGAATACTGCATCATCAGGTCCCCAGTTTATTAATTAAAAGGGCACATGTAGCCGTTCGTTAGCAATTTTCTACTAGATACGCCTGGCCTTGCTCCTGCTCAGGGCCTTTTGGGTGACAAAGAGTAGGAAGGCCACTGGGATATGGATTTCAGAGCATTTACTAACACACGAGCTAGGCTTGCTTCTTGTTTTTTTGCATACAAAATTTTAAGGCAACTTATATTCCCACGTGGATCTAAACCAATCTTATTTGCTATAAAAACACTTTTTTCTTTTAGATTCAAATCTCTATTGCAGAAAATAAAAACATTTGTCAAACAGATATCTACGTAAATGAACAGTTTTCCCTCAAACCTAAAATGTCAAAAAGCAATTTTCCATCCAAAGAATTTTGGATGCCAAAAAGATTGACCAGCTACCTGAGAAGAAAAATCCTGTCTCATGTCGGGTAACAATACTCATTTCTGAGTGACAAAAACAAGAAATATTTGCTATTTTAAAGTATAAATGCTAAAGATTTGGAAAATAGATTTAGTGATATGACTCTGGATGCCTCACTTTAAACTTTTGCCTACAGAAAGTCATCTTCATTTACATAGTTAACTGGTGCTAGAATTATATAAGCAAATACCCTGGTTGCTTTTATCCACTATAAATATAATTGTAGCCAGTGATAACCTTTTTACATCAACAATTTTGAGGTGATAATTCAGATTTCTATTCAGAGTTAATTAGAGCTTCAAATATGAGGTTGCTGGTTACTGAATGTACCTGGATGCATACTGATAATTTAAGCATTTTAATTTGCAAATCTTGCTATTTTATCCTTCTTTGGTCGTGCTGGTGTGTTCTGTTACAGATTTCCATGTTATAACTATTCTTTAGGCAAATTTGATTCTCTCTTGTGAGACAGTTGCTGCCCCAGGGTGCAATATAGTAAATCAGTCTTTTGGGGGTTAATTTAGATGCTCTGTTCTGGGGAGATGCAGTGTAAAATCCCTCTGATCCCTGAGAGATGCTGAGGACCTGGAACATCTGGCAAAATTGGTAGAAAGTGAGGTTGATCAGCGTTTTTTCAGAAGAGTTTAGCAACTTTCAGGATCAGACATTGAATAAAAAAGTAGACATGTTTTCCTCTGTGGAATGGAGCGAGGGTTTAGATTGATTTTTGCCCTAGAGATGCTCAGAACTGTTCCCATCCACACTGCTGCCCCGGTGTATTTGTCACACACACGATGTGGCATGTGCTGCTCTGTGTGTGTGTGTGCAGCTCGTGTTCAAAACTGCTAGGAATCCAAGTGGGACAAATCCGCACTGGTGGAGCACAGGAAGGGAAACACAATTCTTTCTTAGGCTCTGATTTTACTATTCTATTTACCTCTCTGATTTTACTATTCCACCAAACCAGCTTATAATGAATTTCCAATAATGAAGGAGGCTGGTAGACCTGAGGACTTCCAACAAAACCGGGGACTTTCTAGTCGTATGTGGCATTCAGCGTGGATGTCAGAAAACTATTGTTAACCAGACTTCAAGGCCCAGTGCAGTGAGGCCCTTCCTCGCAGGTCTCTATTCCTCTTAAACTCAAGGGGCCATCTCAAAATGGGAAGTATTGACTTTATGGACAGTCCATGCACAGAAGTCTTGGCATAGATTAACTCTGCCCTTTTGAGACCATGCCTCCAGGATAAAATTCTGGATGATACTCATGCAATTGCCTGGTAAGTTGTAGAGACTTAATTCTCCATGGCTATCTGTCCTGTTGTGCTTACTATGAAGTTCTATTCCTATTATTAAGCTATATGCACAGTCCAAAATTAATTGTGATGGATTACTAATCACATTAGTATGAGCTTTGGCAGGTATGTCCAAACAATAATCAGTAACTATCCTTGCCATCTACCTTGCCACCTCATACATATACACTTAATATTAGAACTGCCCCCAGAATTAATGTCTGTTAGGCAAAAAATAAAATTAAAAAGAGTAACTATGTACTGTGAAACACTTTTTCTTGGTACAAGCTAATATTGATTCATCCCAAGAGGAATATTCCTGCAACACCTTCCATAAAATACAGGATTTACTCACTAATTGCTAGGGCTGAAAATTAACAACAAGTGGCTATAATTTAAAGCAAAATGCTGTAGAAGAGGTATGAGCATTTGGGTACCAGTGTTCAACCACCATTACGTGAAGGAAATGTTTAGGGATCATTTCAATGCAGTCCTATTTTTAAGAATTAGTATAGTGGGTGGCATGGAAGCAACAGCTGCAAGCAGCCCACAGTATCTTTCTTTCATGCGCTTCTTTCCTGCACTGAATACTTGTGTTTGCAGAGTCCAGAGAACTGGCAACAGTGAGAAACCCAATTTTCTGTTGACTTGTGGGCTTTCCTTTCCAGTGCTGCCAGCACCTTTCTCAGATACAAGGTCTCAAAGTACATTCATCCGCTCTGTCTGGTAGGTGCCTCGTGAAGACCACCTGGTGCAGGGTGTCCTGTTGGCAAACAGAAGGTAGCT
This sequence comes from Crypturellus tataupa, assembly GCA_034781795.1. Classification (NCBI taxonomy): domain Eukaryota; kingdom Metazoa; phylum Chordata; class Aves; order Tinamiformes; family Tinamidae; genus Crypturellus; species Crypturellus tataupa. Next base: position 3,783,335 of record JAWLRI010000180.1, on the reverse strand, counting down.
CAGTCTCCATCACAACTCTCAAAAAAGAATTGCCATTTTTATGGCATGATTATTCAAACTGAAGCATGATGTGGTGTCCTGGCTAGTAGGTTGAAGCCAGATGACCTGTTTAAATATGGGCTCTATCTATAGAGCTTTCCAGTACATAATTACTGACCCTTTTGTAAACATTTATTAGTCATGTCTTTTTCTAAAAAAAATTACCTAAATGACAGATGAGTGTTTTTCATGTTTTAGAAAAATGAAAGATTTTTGAGGGGATGAAGTTTTTCTTCATTTGCACAAGACTCTAGAATAATTAAACTTCTCTGGACGCTGTCCTGTAAGTAGCCACTAGTACTGAAACTTCCCTACTATTGATTTGCAGAGATCTGGAGTTTGATAAAAAGTTGCTTTCATGCTGCTCATTTCTTACTGTTTCTGCACCAAAAGAGCTGTTTCTGTCCCACATGTGTCTCCTACTGACTCTGTGTGCTGTAAGTACTGGTCACTGTGATGTGGAAATCAGCTGTGCAGGAACTGCCTCCCCGTCCTGCTGTGGTACCTGCCTGTAGTTAACCCGTCTGTACGGATGTGGCCCTTGTGTTGGTAGGGAGGAAACGCTTAGATCTTTGGAAGAGCAACATTTATTCATAAAGTTTGCAGAAGTAAACAGGGCAACATGTTTTTGCAAGGCTGTGATAAATGGTTGTTTCTCCTGGATGTTTCAGATAAAATTTTACCATACTTGGACAGATCCTTTAATTATTCCACATGTTACCAGGGCCTAGAAAAAAGGTAAGTGCCTGAAGCACTGGTAGTCTAAGCCTAATGCTTGTAATTAAAACACTGCTGATTCCTTTCTACACTGATATCTGTGCTTTGGGCATCCAGGTTCTGGGTTGGCAACCTGGGAGTTACTTATCATTTCAGTCATCAGTTTTAGTGTCTAGTTAAAGCAGTAATCTGATGAAAATTTCCCTTCAAATCTGTCATTCTAAACCTACTCACAGGAATGGAATCAGGCACTTTCTTAATTAATACAGTTTTATAAACCAAGAAAGATTTTGCTGGGCTTAATTTAGGCATCAAACAGAAAAGTTAAAATGCAGAACTCTGTTCCATCGTGCTAAGAAAATCGAAGTGTTTTTGCATCCTGCACCAAGCATTGACATTATCATTCAATTTTGAGTTGTTTTTCATTCCTTACAAAGTTTAAAGTATCAAAGCAGATTAAACTGCAAAAGTAGCTGGTGCGAATTTGCTGATCATCCTATCATTCTGTGTTTCTTAGGAACCATTACTTTTTTTTAAAAAAAAAAAAAAAAACCTTTGAAGCAAATAGGAATTTCCACTGATGGTGCACAGAAGACTTACAGATGCTTTTCAGAATTTATGTTGGTTTCCAAAATGAATTGGTTTGAGCAGCACTTGAACCAGACATCTAAACTGACTTGTCCAAGGCATCTTAGATAAAGGTGCCTTGTTAGCTGTGTTGCGGCTGAAGATTGGGAGTCCTCCAACTGGGATGCTTTTGGGTTGTTCCTAGGGCCCAGAGTCCTCAGGAATTTTCCTGCACACAGTGTTGAACTAAGCCTGAAGTTTACATTCACACTGGAGCTTTTCTCTCACAGTAGCTTTACAGTGCCAGAGCTGGATCAGCCTTGCTTTTTAAGTGGGTAGACTCTATTCTAAGTGTTTGTGAATGAAGAGGCTATAACCAGTTGTAATCCTGATCTGCTGAGTGCCACCTACCCTCAGGCTTTTCGGATCTCAGAACCGAAGTGCGTGCCCTGCTCAAGGTCACACAGGGAGCGGGTGGCAAAGCCACACATCAAACCCATCCGACCCTTGCTCTTGGGAGACTCCCCTCAAAGCAAGGAGGAAGGGGACCCATCCTGCACAACAAACAGGGACCTGGCAGCTTGTTGTCCTCTGAGTCATCACTGCTGCTGAACGCCTCCCTTGGGAAGGTTGTTAAACTTCTACAACACTCACAAAATCTTAATGGGTTTTGCGAATGAATTAAGAGCCCTAACAGCTTTCGTGCTGCACGCTGTGGATTTTGAAAACTTATGTCAGCAGAGCTGTAAATCTCTAAGAAGCAAGAGGAGGCAGTGAGGAGAATAACACACAAGGTGAAGGGCGCTTTCACGTGTGCCTAAATGAAACTGATGAGAAACCATTTTGGGGGGGAACTGTATAAATGAGAGAGAAACATCTGAGTGAAAATGAACAATTCTGGGAATCTTTTCAAACTGCAAAAGTCCCCCAGCAAGTCACAGAGAGATTTTTTTTCCTGCACTTCTGAAGCTGTGTTACTCCAAAGATCATTGAAAGTCATATCCCTATCTCAGGACCAAGGGGAGGGTTCCCACTGGACTGGTTCTACTCCAAGATGCTGAGTGTCCCCTCTCGTGTCATTCCCTCCTGTCTTTCTTAAATGATGACCCCTCTTACATTTTGCGAATGACTGAAAGGTGTCACATGAAAATACATACATTATAAAAGCTGGGTATAAACTGGAACTTGTGATAACCGAAGTAATATACTGGACTGCCTATGAAAACTGCCCTGTAGATCCCAAAATGTCAAGCCAGGCTCAGGAAAATGCAATGGTTGTCTCTGGCTGCCTTTTTGCACAGGCATTTGCATTTGCATGTAAACAGCGTGCGGTTGCATCCCATGAGTGAATCCTGCTCCGATGGGACTCAAAGGCAGAGCTTCAATCTCCTGTATTCACCTTGAAGTGAAAGAAATAGCCTTCGTGTGCTGCACTCCCCAGACACATGTTTCCAGCCCTTTTTGAAGACTGTTAGAACATCTCTGTTCCTCCTCCTGAAGGAAAGGAAAGGTTCTGACAACAATAATATAAGGAAAAAGTCTACATTATTTGTGAGCAGGGAGAAAATTTGATTTCTGCTCAAGTTTCTCACATTGGTGTTCTTATTCTGAATACAGTATATTCTTTTTATTTTTGCATAATTTCTCTTAAATAGGACATTCAAAATCATTGTTTAAATCCAAGTGAAATGGATGCAAAATGCAACTGAGATCATTATTCTCATTACATCAAATTGGTTATGATTTAGGCTTGCCTGACACCGGAGCAAGTTGTATACTCTGTTCAGCACTGTTGGTTTTCAGCAAGTTTTATTTACCTCACTGGTAAGTGAGGCAAGTTTTGACAGCAGGCAGTTATACTGATTAAATAAATCTACCTGCTGTCAAAACTTGCATTGTGTGAGGATCCTACTAGAAGCACCTGTGGTCCAGGAGTCTACAATGCTCTCTTGGTCAAGCAAAATAGTTTCTCATCTGCTTTGTGCATCTGCTACTGGTCAAGAATGGACTATTTTTTCCCATGATGTAAAACCAGATGTAAAACTCACAGGCTTTTCTGCTTCTAGGTGGCCTGTAAAGACTTATATGAGGGAAGAATCTTGAAGTCTGTCCAGCAACTTTGATTAATGCTGAATTGTAGTGAAGCTGCCCACCTTGTGCGTGGAAGAGAATTTAATTATGTTTATGCTATAGACCTCCCACTGCCCGAAAGTCCTGTGTGAAATCTAAGGCATTGACCTATCTACATAGTGGTGCTACATGAGATTAAATGACCTAATATATCACTTCTCTCTCTGACTTGTTACAGACCCCTGCATTTATCAGGAGACTTCAGCTAATCATCCCCATCCTGGTGGGAGTGGGAGCTGGATGGGGAATTCTTGGAGAGCTACATTGCTCTGGAACTTGCTTCTCCTGGATCTGTACCTCACCTTTGGCTCCAGAAATGCTTCAGGATAAGTTATGATGATCCTAACTTTGCTCCTCCTTTCCAGACTGTTAGAAGGTGAAATAAACTCTCAGAGGAAACATGGTTTCATTTGGCTACATATCCATGGTGGCAAAAGCATTTATAAATTTTTTTGTATTCTGGGGTTATTAAGCTGGATAAATTTTTAGCTTGTGTTACTTACTCTCCAGAGATCTTTGGCTCTGCAATTTATATTAATCCAGATCTGCCTGCATGCCCCTTTGTTTGCTGAATATTATCTACGTCTTCTGCCATCTCTTCCTGCTAAGGAGGCTGAATGAGAGCACTAATTAGACTCTGGTGCCAATTTACTGATGCACTATGTTCTGTTCACCTTGTGAGAGAAGGATTAGCTGAGAGACAGAGCCCTTAGGCTGAGTTACTATCAGACTTGTAGTAATTCTGTCATGAATGATACCTGTGTGACATGCAGTTATAGCCTTCTTTCCATATTGGAAACTAAATAGTATTCCTTCATTTCCCTTGAAGGAAAATCATGCCCCATGCAAACATCTTCATTGTTTTATGGCTACAGGAATTTTCTAGACTTTTTTTTTTATGGGCAATGGGAGGGAAACATTGACTTTTAAAGTCCCAGGGTAGATTTTTCTTCCTCTATAGAAACACATTGTCATGCCTGCATGGATATGCATGCATGTCATGCATGGATATAGAGAAATTTGTTATGGTAAGATAAGCTGCACATGCTGCACATGCAGCAAATTGTAACAAAATTTAAAGAAAAGAGGTAAGGGGCGGAGGAGGGTTGTGTACAGTTTTAACAGGGGCCCAGCACGAACACAGAGCAATGTGGGAACCTGAGCGGATTGCGAATAGCCCCTTTTATCTCTCTGTATACCATTTATCAGCAGTGCCTAGGGAATGAGTCTTGGAAGGCGTAGAAGCTATTTTCTTATAAAATGAGGCAAAAGCAAAACCTAATTTTAAACATTGTGAAATTTTGATAAGGACAAGATCAGAATACGTTAGAATACGGCACATTATGAGTTCCTGAACTGCAGTAACACTAAAGTCCCCAGTCAAGATACAGATGTTTTAATCCTGAGTGGTGGCAAATGCCAAAAAGTTCATCCCAGGCCCAGCAGTACCGGATACAAGATGTGGCAGTGGCAGAGGAGGTGAGCACAGAGGGCTGGGCAGTGACAGGTGATTCTCAAGGCAAAATGCACTTATTCATCATTAATGTTTGGGGTCTATAGAGACGAGACCCAGTCTGCCTTGTTTGCCATGCTGCAGTTCTAGTGCATGTGTTTGTTAAACTCTTCCTCTGCTCCTTCCAAAGTTCACTCATAAAAAACAAATTGTGTGACCTCAGGGGCTTCATGTTCACATAGCATGAGCCTGCAAACAAGTGAAGTTCTCCCACTCAGTGTTTTGCAGAAAGGCACCAAAGCAGATCCGTCTTCCTGTTTAAAGAATATTATTGTGAAATGGCTTTTGGATATTTGTTACCTCTCATTCCAGCTTCAATAAACTGCAATAAGCTGCCTGCTGCAGCCCCAGTGCATGAAGGTACAGGCACCAACACCAAAAAAATAAGGAATCAGGAGGTAGAGTCAATGGCCATCTTTTTGCTCTGAGATGGGAAGCATGTGGGTTGTTTTGGTTTAACCCTAGGAAAAGTTAATTAATCAAAACATAGGAAAAAAATAAGAATCCTGGGGAAGGAACAGCAGGAACTAATACTTCTCCTAGCAGTTTAAGAGAATCATAATAGAACCAGAGGTTTCTAGGAGTCTTGCTAAGGAATTTTTGTCTTTGAATTGGCACCATTGGAAAGTTTGTGTTCCCCACACAGCAATAAATTCTCTTTTACAAACTGGACTGAGAAGGAGGAGTGAGGGAGCTGAGTGGAATCAATTACAAACCATATCAGACATTTAAGTTTAAGCACAAGACCTTGCAAAGGCTTGCATGAAATCTTACTAGCAATATAAACAGGACTGGTGCCAAACTAAGCACCAGAAGTATTCAATAATAAAATACAGCTGTCTTCATTGGCACCTGCCCACGAAAGTTTGTCATTTTCACTGTTAGAAATGCTGACAAAGAGAAATCTAAAAAATGAAAACATTTTTTCAAAAGAGGGAGGTTTTCATGAACTGCAACCTAAATATTCATTTAACATTTGAGCATTCCATAAAAATAATTTATAACATAATTTCTTCTTAGAAATGCATTTTGACAGAGTTCTTTTCAAAGGCCTTGGCTGAGCTTGGCAATGCTCACAGCCTTGCTTTCAAATCCATAATTCTTAATTATTAAAATACTCTCTCTCTGCACTTTTCCTGGATTCCAGGGAGGCACATCAAAGCAGGGGGCCCTCTTTGCTACATCTTAATGCACAGCATGTCACTGAGCAGGAAGCAAGCGTGACACCACCCTGTAGACAGCGCAGGCTTGCAGTGCAAACCTGATACACACCAAGAGTCCCAGGAAACCTGCATGATGAGGAGCAATCGGAGCAGGAAAGCTTTGCAGAACCAGACCCTACCTGGAGGCCTCTGACTCACTCCCTGAACTTTCAGCCTGGGGAAATGGAAACAGACCCAGACCTGTTATCACTCCTGACTTGCCCTAGGCCTGGATTTCTGTGGAAAATGAAATCGGATCAAGTGCTGAGAAGCAGAAAGCATACGCGCTCACACGTGTAACGCACATACATGCACACACATGTGCAGGGCAGCGGCTGGGCGTGCTGGGGTGCTGGGTGCAGATATTCCCTTGGGAGGAAGGTCCTTTTGTTTTTCCAGACTAGCAGGGCTGTGAGAACCATCCCATCTGAACCCTAACAATAATATGACTGCATTTTTGCAGATCTCAGGATGTAACATGGGATTTCTACTCTGTCGTTACTCAAGCAAAATAAGGTTATTTGACAGCTGAAGAAATATTTGGATTGCACCTTTTGGATTATATACCTTTATTTGTCAGTATCTATGATAGCAAAGGGAGTAGTCCTCCCTCTCCTGCATCACCCCATGAGCTCCCTGCTTCCATGAACTCAGGTTTCTTCCTTCCCTTGATGACGTTGCCGCACACAGCTCCTGCTGTCCCAGATGTGTGCCCTGGGTTGGGTTCTTGCATCTGGTTGCACTGATCATGGTGGCTGAACAGTGGTCAGGTGTGACTGCTTTACCAGTGATTATTTTCACAAAAGACACTCATTTTACTCAAATTTCCTTTTTCCCTTGCACCAAGTTCTGTTCCTGCTAGATCCTTCTTGCCCGCTTGAAGCTTCCGTTCCCTCCTCAGCTGTGACTGATAATACACTCACTGTTCTGGTGGCCATAGCTGAAAGGCTTTATTATTATTATTATTATTTTATTTTCCAAATGGGTTACTGCATACTTACAAGACCAAATTAACCACTGTGTGCAGGAAGGGCTTTCCATCTTCCAGTGGGATGTCTCCCTCTTACCAGTTAAGACTTCCACATGCTCTCTCCCCTTTCTCTTCTGTTAGCATCTCAGCAGAAGGAAGGAGGCAGGAGGAAATGTAAATGGTCCCAATGCAGAATTCCTGAGACTTCCCCCAACTATAGCCCTACATTTTTAAGGCATAATAATAATAAATAATTGGTTTTCTGAACTTAGAGTGATAATGAGGCAGTGCATTTACTTGCTCCACAGATGACTGACCGTGAACTATCATGTACCAAGACCAAGGTCCTTAAACTAAGGGAGTATTTCATACATTGATTCCCAGAGTAGTGCGTAGAAAAAAACCCTGTAAAATGCTCCCCTTGTTACGACTTCTTACTGTAACAGAACTTACTGTACTGTTCTTCTAGGTAAAATATTGCGCAGTCATAAAATTCAGCTTGAAAATTATATGATCACTCTCAAAGCAACTGCCATTAACGCTTCTCCTTGTTGGTCCTGTACAATTTAAGTCCTGATTAAATTCTACAAAGATGGTCAAAAATGACATTCCACCATGGTACGGCTGGGCTTTGGGATTGCTTTGAGCTTGTAGGTGATAGACAGGCCAGCAATTATTAATGTTAACTGAATGACTTTGCAAGTAATGGGAAGACACTATAACTTTAAAAGAATAATTTCTTTAAAGGCTAAGAGTGACTGTTACCAGCTTTTTTTTTTTTTAATTCTGTATTTATTCCACCTTACCCCTGAACTATGAGCCATGCTATGTAATAATAATGGAAGCGCTCAGACAGCAATTTACCAATGTGCTTGAGGCCCTGTCAAACCACATGGAGTGATGCTATAATCAAATTCATAATGTCTTATCTTTTTCAGATAAAGTAATCATCAAAGGAGTGCTGGCATGAACAGAGAAAAAAATCAGGGCTCAGACATGCTCTAATGTAGTGAGCTGTGACACAAATTGGGCTGCCCCTGTTTGCCTTTCTTCTCTATCTGTGTTTCCAATTGGCCTGCCACAGAAGTGCTTCTGGCTTTGTTTCATGCCATCTTTTGAGACAAAGAAGGTTTTAAAAGGAAAAAAAAAAAAAGAAAGGGTTAAAATTTCAGCCTGCAGTTTTCCTTTAACACAGTTAGAGGTTGGCACCACAGAGAGCAAGTCCGCAAACTTGAGATTTTCAGTTAAATCAATAAAATATTGTTTAAAAAAAAGGGAGTTAAGTGCATTATCTGTCCATTACTCCATTACGGTTTGCCCTCAGTCATGGAAGTGAGACAAAGGTTCCCACAAGGCAAATCACATTTGTACTTAACCTAAAACAGCTTTCCCATATCGGGCAACTATTTAAGACCTCTTTTCTACTTGTTAATTAAGCATAATTAAGCATATATCTAACCATGAGCATATCAGTATTGCTGCTGAAGTCAATGGATTGATACCTGTGGTTAAAAGACAGTTAAAGTCAGTTGCTTAGATATAACCTCCATAAAGAAAACAAGAAAGGAAATCCCTGTTCAGTGGTGACATGAACTGAAAGATAAATCTATTAAATCATACAATCAAATACACAGGGAGGGAAGAGAAAAACAATCAAATTTTTATTTCAAAGAGACTCAATTCAACAGCCAGTGAAACCATCACAATGGTTTTGGTTTTGTGCTCCTTAAATTTTTCAAATTGGTTTTCCTGCCATTTGCCCCAGTCTCATTCGAACTTCCCAGTGACATTGCAAAAGTTGATGTGTCTTTTGTGGACTTTTAGGAAATGAGGCCTGACGCTCAAGTATGCTGAGCAACCCCAGGAAGAACGGCCAGGGGTGCTCACCACTTCCAGGGAGCTCTGCACTAGCTGCAAGGTTGTGTTCTCATCATTAGCTTAATTTTGCATCATTAGGAAATATCTGTTCTCCATAAATGTGCGGCAGAAACAATTAAACTATACAATATTTACATTCCTGAGGAGTTCTGCACTTATTATAAAGGGAAGTGCACAGGAGCCAAATATTTTCAGTCCTCTATCTATACACTGTTATGTTTGATTTTGGCCCCAGAAGTGTAGTCGCCTACATTTGAATTCCCTGAAATGAATTACCTCCCTCAAAGTTGCAAAAAAAGTTGGATAACTCAAGCCCCAAAGTGTAGATTTTTAAAAATGTTATCTTCAATCTATTTTAGGATCTGTAGAGCCCACAAGTGTACTATTCTGAAAGGGGAAAAACACACAAAAAAATCAGTATGAAAATGTACTGCGACACTACAGAATTCTAATCACTCCTACACAGAAAAGCTTCATTTTATCTGCTTTTAAAGAGGGCTTTTATAAAGTTAGATTTTAGAATAACTAAAATCCAGCACAACTGAAGGAGACAAAGCTGTGCGCTTGAACAAAGGAATGTTTTCTCAAAAAATAACAATGACGATCTGGTTTGTGCCTTTAAAGCTGTGCATATACTGGATGATGGATAGATGGTAACAGTGAGAATATATAGTGAGCTGAATATGCTCCCCATTAAAAACACCACAGCAAGTGACCTCCAGTGCAAATCCATGTGATACAATTGGTGGCAGATTTAGCTGGAGGAATGTATATAATATGTTTGTTCCTGCTTTAAATGATGGCTCAGCATCCTTTGTGGTTCACCAGACAAGGAGGGAAAGATCCCTCTGGATTCTGGCTGTAGAAGTTCGGGAGGAAGCTCCTTGCATATCCCAAAAGGTGGAGGTTTGGTTCTCGCCACCACTAAAGTATTGTTTTAGCATTGGCTTTGCCCTTCTTTAAGCCATAGATTTCCACTCCTTCTCTCTATGCCCTCTTGGATGTCTTCATGAAATCAGCTCCTGGTCTGGTCCATAAATTGAAAAGTCTGTCGTGGAAAAGGATAAATACAGCTTGGCTTCTGGAGAGATGGATTTGTCACCAACTGTCACCAGAACCTGTTTTTTCGAGACACTGATTGCTTTCATGGTGAAGCAGAAATGGATTAATGCATCCCATGAGAAGAGGCTTTGAGACCTGAAGAATCTTTGATCTGAATCGGAGACGAGTACCTCAGCAGAGAGGATCCTTCTGGTGCTTATTTTTTCATTGCTTTGCTCTGTGCCTTCACCGTACGTGAGGTCTGATCCAGCCTTGGATTCTTCGGCACTACTGAGTGCCAGAGTTATCTGAGTCCTAGTGTTGAATATGTCCCTGCTCTCTGACTTTCTGCAGAGGGCAATTACTGTTCACCATCGTCTTTGAGAGAAGCAGGACAACGAGATGAAGAGAGAGATGAGAGAATTCCAGTTCATAAACTTAACAAAAGAAAAGCCTTTATTTGGAAATATGCTCATAAGGTTTTAATCATTTGCTTGTGTATGTTAATAGTGGGTTTTTCTGTCAGTGTGTCCTCTGAGAGAGCGGAGGATAAACCATTGATAGACTGCAGAGGCTTTTTTTGTAGCTTGCTATTGTTGTTGTTGTTAATGATAGAGTTTGGTTCTCAGATAAATGATAAATCAATCTTCATTATGGGAGCAGATTGACCATATTCAGGAGGAGCTGTGGCCAAAATGGCTCCATCTGAGCCAGCTGACATCTGCAACAGGATAACCGCATTTGTGCTGTATTATGCTGTGTGGAACCACTGCCTGGCTCCACTGCCATCAGATGAGAAGAAAGAAAGAAAGAAACTGTCTTCACTGAATTCTGAAAACGTTTTCTCAGACATCGTAAGTATTGGCTTCCCGTCCTTGGTACTGCAAGCTGTTAAACTCGGATGATGGAGTCCTTGCATGCTTGGAAATCCAGAGGACTTACACTCTGTTGAGGAACACTACTACCTCATATGCATTAAATGTTCTCTGTTAATTATGAAATTTGAGAAGCATAAACAGTTACAATAGAGAAGTATGGTGGAACAATAAGTGACCTACAGGCATATTTCCAAGGAGCAAGGATAAAGCTTTTATTTCCTTCTCATATGTTACTGAAAACATCGTCACCAGAGCTGAGAGAAAAGAAGAGGTTCCTGCTTAGCTTTGGAAAATTCTGTCTCGGCACAATGACAGCATAGCTGACCTCACTGCATCATGGTTAGCAGCAGAATTTAAACAACTAGGATAAATCATTGTCAGTGATGGCAACAGGAAGTTAATCCAACAACCTTGAGAACATCATTACAATTTTTCACATATTTTCTATCTTTTCAGTGTCTAAGTGAAATCTTATTTCTGTGCTGAAGTCCTTGGGGCTACAAAAAGCAAAACTATCAAAGACACTTACATATCTCTGCCTTGAGCAAAATCCAAAAGCAGACACAACAGAAGAGAAAGCAGATGGCCTTGGAAGTGCCCTGAAGATACTACAGGTCATATTTGGTAGGTGGTGAAGGGAATCCATTCCAGAATGAATTACACCTCTTGGAGACATTGTCTTCCTGTGCTTGTCTTAACATACGCTCTGTGATACCTTTGAGTTTGACTCCTCATCTTTAACTGCTTCAGTTATTTAGCAATACGAATGTTCAGCATAAGATATCAAGAAAGCAGAAATCTCCATCTGATCTAGATTCCCTTTATTGTCAATGGTGAGAAACAGGATGCATCTGACCTATTTTAGATGCCTACCATAAAATAAAGTTGTATCACACAAGCTTCTCACCATTGACATTAAAGAAAGTCGTGATGACTAGCTCAGACTGGGATTTCAACTCTGCAAATGTCTCAGACTAGGTGAGACAAGTTCTACCCACAGCTATGTGGGTATTGCCTTAATGAATCACAACCACAGACTTTTCCAATATTTTTAGAGATGGTGGAAATCTGATGTTGTAGGTTCCTTGACAATATTTTAATGAGGAATAAAATGAAATTTTGTGATATTTTGAAAATGTTTATTCAAATTTTCATTGACATGAAAAAATTTAAGCTTTTAATTCTTTAGAGTCTGTCATTTTTACACTCTGGGTTTTGTAAAATGTGCATTTTAAACTAAAACCTAAAAAGTCAGAAATTAATACCCAGCTTGAACCAGAAAGGGTACTGAGTTTTTCCTCTCCACAGGAGAAAAAGGACATGGAACCTTTTCCTACTCAGTGTATCCTGTTTGGGGATAGGGTAAGAGAGACAGAAGGAATCACTGTAAAGAGCAGACGTTTCTTACAAGTGTTGATCCTAACTAACGTTCATGCTATCCATCCATCTCTTAGTTCTCTCTCACACTGCCTGGGCTATTAACCTACTGACTTCTTGAGTCAGAGAATGACACAGGCTAATTTTATAAAATGCTAAAGTGTTAATACTTCTCAATTTTCCTTCATCTTTGTCTTTGTCCCGAGGCTCTGAACTACTCATGAAATTGAGTAGAAACTTAAGCAGCTTCTTATGCTCTGTGTCCCCAGTCTCCTTTTTGATCTGATCCAATGGTCTGTTACATCTTCCTTTCCCTACTTCTAACATCTTCTAGGGGTGGCACTGAGCCAGTGATTTATACCCAATTTTTATTTAACTAGTAGTCTTTGGTAAAATCGAACCTGACTCAACTCTGCTGAGATTCCCCATTAATTATAATGGCTATCTGCCAGCTGTAATCAATCCTTGCACAGTTGGAAGGAGCTGGCGCTGCTCTGCTGCCGCGGCAGAGCCCGAAGTCAGGAGGGTGCTGTTCATCCCAAGGAGCTCCGAGCAGCGCAGCACTGCTTCTCTGTGCCAAGTTGCAGGCAATTGAACCAGACTACTGAAGAATTCCAAAACTGGTGGGTATCTTTTACTTTAAAGGTTGTCCCATTTGCCCAGACCTATGAAGGAAGACTTTCTACATGTGTAATGGTAGATTAGTAGTTTTACCTCCCTTACACTGCTTATTTACTGAAGGAGAAGAAACACTGTAAGTATAGCAGCTGGCTGATGTCCAGAATCAATCTCTGGGGAGAACTTTATTAGTGGTAACTAACTATAAGTGCCCAGAGCCTGGCAATGACTTTTAGCAGAATGTTGGCAGACCCACTGCATAGGACTAATAAATTAGTAATGATAATTAATAACAGTTTGAATTCATGTGACACGTTCCTTGCTGCAATTTAAGTTCATTATTTCTTCTCCTGCTAAACATGGACATGAACAATGGTTTATTCCCCATCAGTCTGCAGTAGCTTTTACCTTTGGTTAGATTGCTTTCACATCTTCCTCCCATCTTTTCATTGCTACTATAAGCAATCTGCATTCTCTGAAGATTTTCTCATGCAGCTGAGTTTCTAGTCATCTTATAGCTCTGGAGGAATCATACCAAAAACTGAAGACAGGGCTCAAGGTGAGGCTTTGCCAATGAGAGCAAATGAGAGCAGAGCTGAACGACTCTCTCTCATATCTCACAAGTAATACTACTTTTCAAATATTTATATCATGTTATTGATTCTTTCTCAGAGCGTGATCTGTGAGAATTCCTAGATTATTTTCTGGAAAGTGGTTCCCTATTCAATCTTCTGTCTTTGTAACTATCTATTCTTGCCCATCTGTAAAATCCTGCACCTCTCTCTATTGAATTTTTTATTTCATTTCACCAGCTTGTCTGAATCCTTTTAAATTCTTGTGTCATTGCAGATGTGCTTGCAGCTTTTTTGGTGCACTGTCATCAGTAAATTAAATATACATTATCTTTATTCCACCACCAAAATCATTATTAAAAGTATTGAACTAATATCAGATCAAGGACTGCACCTTACTTGAAATGTCTTGCCAGTGGGCCAATGATTATTAGGATGTATGTAAGATTTTAAAATCACTTTCTCAGCCACTTTATAGTTCTGTACTATGCATTTCACATTTACGTTTGAGATACCATGTCAAACAGTGGAATTATTAATGTCTCTATTTATGCAGTCTACACCTTTTTCCTTATCTGGAGGACAACTGGCTTGTAGAGCAATCGTATAAGATATCAAGCGTGTAGAGCAAGCAGCAGGAATGCAGAGAATGGGGGAAAAGGCAGGGCCTGCTCCTTTGATGATGAAAAACCCTTGGTTCACTCTAAATCATTTTGTGTAACTTCACCCTCTTCTCTTTCCACTTAAACGCATAAAAATATATATGATATTTTATTCAATACTGCTCCGGTGGTTCAAGATGACTGACCTCTTATTTCCTGGCTCCTCTTCCCTCCCTCCCTCTGCCTGCATTTGAAAACTAGATGCTAGGCCTGACTTCTTCCAGACATCTGAAACTTGATCCACTCCCCATGAATTCATAGATGGTAATAGGGCCGTGATGCCTTCAAACGGCTCTCAAATTGCTTTAGCCAGTTCTTTAAGCACTCGAGGATGAGATGAATCACATCCAGTGCATATGAATCCATTTAACTGAACTCCAACTTGCCCTAGCTTGAGATTCACCATTAACGAAAGAAGCAACATATTCTCTTAGCCCATCTACTAATTGATCTAATTCATCTGCAGATCTCCAGCTTGTAAGTTTGTTTGGCTGATGATATTTAAGGAAAAATATTTAGGCTTCTTTCCTAAGTTTTAATATAGCCTCATAAACATGAAATCATGGCAATTCCTCAGCCAAAACCAAGTCCCAGATATATGTGTGAATTGAACCCTCTGGTGGTGAATAATCTTTACCAAAAACTTTAGCCTATGGCAAATACAAAAAAGTCATTAGCCATTAGCAAACATTAAGCGAAAAATGTTAAGTTACACAGTTTTTCTCATGCTTGTGATGCACCGAGGTGCACCAGGTTATCTATAATGTTTCAGATGATGAACAATGATTTATTAATATGCAAGAACCTGTTTGTGAGCCTAAATGATCAATCAAAACTGAAAGACGAAATCTATTAAACATCAATATGATGGTTATAGACTTGGACAAAACTCTTTTTGAAGTGTATTAATAAAAAAAAAGATAAAATTCTAGTGAGTTCAAACAAAACAGATTTTTTCCCAGGAAACATTAAGGTTGGTTTTGATCAATGGGAAATATTTTACTTGACCTAAAGTAAAATATTTCATTTCATTTTTGAGCTATTGGCTTGTCTTTATTATTATTTTTTTTAATATTAGAGGAACTTTTACATAAAAAAATAAGAAAAGTTTCAATTTGGAAAATGTCAAAATGAAACTTTTTGTCATTTCTGAAACAAACACTTCAGATAAAAAATGTCAACATGAAATGTTTTGACATTTTCAAAAAATGTCTCCTTTTATCTGAAACTTTACCAAATTTAAATTGAATTTACTATTCGTCTAGAACATAAGAACTGCTTGCATTGCTACTTTTCCCTGGGTAAGCAGTTAATCTTCCTGCCAGATTAGCTTTAAAACATCAGCCAAGCAACTGTACAAACATATATTATAAAGCTGCTCTTGCCTTTACTGCAGCTCAGATTTGGTCTTGTTAGGGCTTATCTCTATTCTTTCACTTTGCACTTTACCAAGCCCAGCTGCCAGCCCTGCACACAGTTCTGTGGTCTACAGAGAAAGGAAGGAGAATTGATTAGCATTTAATATCTGAGTAATTTCCCATTATATTACAGTGATATTTATATTTTAAAAACTGGCCAGTAGCACATTTTTGAAGGTTCAATCCAGATTATTTTTAATCTAACAGAAGCAGGTCTGTAATTTTGAATGAGTTTTACAGATCTTTACAGTTAAATTCTTAAATTAAAACAATGCCTTCCAGATCAAAGTCACATGCAAAAACAGAATTTCAAGCCACAGTTTGAAGTAGTATCATGAAATTGTTGCTTGCGTTTTTGGGAGGTTATAGATGATATGTGTTAACTGTATTAATTATACATAATTATATAAAAATTAAATCTTATGGGGTACAGAAAAGCAATCTTTTACTGTGGCTGAGGCGCTTCAGGTACAAAGCAGTTACATTTCATATGCAAAAGCTCCTTTTTGCGACAAAAAGAATTTCACAATTGCTTGATTTTTTCCCCATGTCTTCAGAGGAAGCCCAGGAGGCTTCTCCTGGTTCTAACAGCAGCAGGAGATGACAGGAAACTCAAGCCTCAAACTAGGACCCGCTGCCTCCTGTGGCTGCCAACACATGGAGCTATAGGTGCCTATAGACACCAACACACGCAGCTATAGGTGCCTATGGGCGCCCGTCCCCTTCGTGGGATGCGCAGCCTTGCGCGAGGGGCTCCGGACGGCAGCCAGAAAGGCCATGTGCTGGGAGGGAGCTGCAGGCTCCTTGCTCCTGCCCTCGTGGCTCTCTCCACAGGGGATTAGCTGCCTGGAGCGCTCTTTTAAAGTAAGTACTGCAGTCTCCCCACTTTTTTTTTTACCCTTTTAGCAAGACAGGACTCAGGCTACCTGACAGAGGGGCATCTGCAAATGGTTCTTTTCCACAGCAGCCCAGGGGTGAGAGTCTTCACCGCGCTGGTGAGGAGATCCCTGGGGAAGCGGGTTTGCATCCCTCCAAACAAAGAAGGAACTTGGTTCCATATCCTGACCAAGCTAAACACTGAATTATAGGAAAAAGGGGACTCCTCTGCCTTTATTTCTAACAGGCTGCCCTGGTCACCATTGCATTTTGCAATTCAACAAGCAGAGAAAACTTACTCCACTTCAGCAATGCAGGCAAAGGAATGGCTCGAGTTAAGGTCTCATAGAGATGTAGATACACAACAGGTGCCCTGCTTGTGGAGAACGATGCACACATCTCAGCAGAAAAACAGGAGGCACTTTGGAGGTTCCTCTGTTTTTGAGATCCATGTCCCTTAGTTAGGTCACAGCTGAAGAGGGATTTTGCAGAGCTCAGTCTGGATGGATATTTGGCACTTTGATCTCACATCTGCTGCCTCTTTTGAAGCTGAACTGGAACAAAGTGAGGAGATACGTAATAGTGCACATGGATATGACTAAGGGGCTCTCTGCAAAGGGTTAATCCTCCCTTGGTGGTGCTGCAGAAACCCAGCTGCGGGTCCTGAGAGCAGAGCCCCACCAGCAGCGAGGAGTTAATGACCTCTGTAAGAGTTGAGGGGGGGGGCAAAGTGGGGGTTTCATGCTCATGGTGGCAGCTGGGGTGAGGAGGTGGCTGGGGGAGCTGAGCAGCCTTCTTGTTGACTGCTCTCCTTGGTGTTTTAGTTGAGAGGAGACTCTCGTGTTCAGGAAGAAACTAGATATGCCTACTATGGGCACGGCTGTTCCACTGTAGAGCACAGCTGAAGACAATTTTACCTCTTAACATCCCTGACTCCTTGTTTTCTT
This sequence comes from Crypturellus tataupa, assembly GCA_034781795.1. Taxonomy (NCBI): domain Eukaryota; kingdom Metazoa; phylum Chordata; class Aves; order Tinamiformes; family Tinamidae; genus Crypturellus; species Crypturellus tataupa. Next base: position 3,765,930 of record JAWLRI010000180.1, on the reverse strand, counting down.
CTCAGTTATGTCTCTGGTTTCTTCTTTGACTGCTAGGGGTTCTCAGTTTGGCTGATTCTCCTGTAAGTATTGCAGAGTTCTGATGCTACTTAGGAGGTAATGTGAGGAAGTGGGACAGAATATGAGGATATTAAAAGGATGGCAAAGAAGTCCTTGGAAGGTTTTTCTAGCAAAGAAATGTTATGTCCACAAGAATAATCAACTGTCCATCAGCTAATTCATGCTGTTCTCTGCTGACCAGAGTCCAGCCTACTCTCCTATCAGGTGTGAATTATGTACCTGAATGCAGCAAGCTCACAGAGCTGCTCCTGGCTGAGTCCTAAATTGACACTAAAAGGAGAACTTCCACCCAGAATAGAAATTCAAGGAAACTGTAGAGGAACTAGCAGCTTGATAAATTCTCACAGTGGCTCTTAAATGAAGCTGTTTCTTTTCAGACACTAAGTCATATTGTTTAAAAATACAAACATCTAGATAATTAGAGGAACTTAAAATCTGTCTTCATAGTGTTTCAGGCAGGATGACATTGTCAGCTATTCTATTTTGTATTGATTCCCACAAAGCTCAGTTATTCCCAGCTTTCCATTTCAGACACAGCACCTTGTTTTCCTGTATCTTGAAGCAAAGAAATTAGATAAAAACTATTGATTAGCAAGGCACGGGGGGAGTTATGTCTGTAACCTTCCTTTGTCTTGCAGCTCTGCAGCTGAGGCAGCAGTAATAGGATTCTGTGCAAGTGCGACTGTGATGAGGTCACACTGCTGAGAAGGGAATGAAAACACCGCAGTCAGCTAGATCGCTTGCTTCTCTGATAGTTTTTGATATTGTTTGTCAAATTGTGATTTGAAGGTTATTTCTCTGGAGGCTAGAGTCGCACTGCTTCTCTCCTGCACTTGGCTGGGCTTTTAAAATCATGCAATGTATCAATATCCCCTCCTCTCTCAAAGTTTATTCCTCCTTATTAAGAAAGGGACAAGAAAACAAATATATTGAGAATTTTTCCATTGTTATAAGATTAGAGCAGTTATTTGCCATGATAACATGAGTTTCTTGGGTCTCTTTAATTCTTCTTCCTCCCTCCTTTTTCACTTGGGTGCTGCAGTCCTTCAGTTCAGAACAAGTTCAATAAGCATTTTCAAGGTGTATGAGCCATGAAGGATTATGCTGATTTAGTATGTAGTGGCATAGCATTTATTGGTATCATTACTCATAGAGGAAAGAAATGAGGAGTTTCCTTATTTGAATTGTTTTGAGAAATAAGTCTCCTCTGTCCTACCTAGGACAACTGCCAAACTGCAGAAAATGCGGAGAAACTTATAATGCTTCTCTCTCCTGAACAGGCTCTGGTGTTTTCATTATCTGCTGCTGCTTCACAGCAGAGAAACAACTCCTTGAGGAGATCAAGGGGGAAACTGAGGCACGAAGACTGCAATCTGACTGTTGTAATAGAGTTAAATATAGGATAAACACTGAGGAAAGCTGGCCCTCAGGACTCTACTTCTAGTGTGCAGGCAGCCAGCATTCTTTTCCCACAGCGGAAGGATGTGCAATTTCTCTTGCTGATCGCACCTTAGGAGTTCTTTCTCCCTCTGGAAAGCTCGTTTGCCTTAGATCTAGTCCTGGAAGATTGGCATGAAGATAGTTGATTAAACCCCCCTCCAGATATGCTTCTGGAATTGCAGGGCAGTAACAGGATGCCTTTAGCAGGCAGCTGCCTTGTCTGCCTGAGCCGCACTGTGCAAAAACCAGTATGTCAGGTCAAGCAGCATATTTTGAGGTTTGATGTCCCACCCTCTCAAATAAGTGATGTGGGAAGAAGTGTTCTGGGAAAACTCCTTCCCCAGGCCCGTTACTGTGGGGCTTTCTGTGGGAAGCAGTGAGACTTTCCCATCCCCTCCTTTGCCCTGTGTGATACTCTGATTGTAATACGTGAAACTGTCTCATGCGTCCAAAAACAAACACCCACTGATCTCTTCCTCTAGTGTATTCCATTCTGTATGATCTGAGGACATATTTTTTGCCCCTTGCTTTCTGCATTTGTGTGAAGGTGATCCTTTCTCAAGGATTATTGTGAGAATTTTTAGTTTTTCTAATTCTGTGACATGATGGAAAGTGCAAGGGGAGAGTGAAGCACCTTTCTGTAATTCATTTCTTGGTAAGGGTGGTTGAAGCTGGTTTAGGGTTTCCTCCTAATAATAATTGTTGGACAGAGCTCTCTCTCACTTATTGCTGTTGTGTTGTACCACTATCCTCATCACCCACATGCCTATCTTGAAGGTACTGGTGAAGAAGCCCCATAGCTTGAAATAAGTTACAAGTAAATTACCTCTAGAGAGCCCACTGAATGTGTTATCAGTGGTTACCCAGCCAAAATCATACAGTACCTGATAAAGTAACTGTCACCTGGCTGCTTTTGAACAGATGAAACTGCTGACTGCTTGCCCAGCAATGCAGTAGATATTCTCATTGGCATTCAGCAGCACCTATGGACTCACAAAGGGCATAAAGAATGGAGGCCCAGAAAAAAGATTAGAGGAGAGCAGGGAAAAGGATTTTAATACCTAAATCACTTTACTCTTTAGGAAATGGGCAGTGCCGATGTACTAAATAACATAACTGGTGCATTCTTGTGCATCTCTAGGAAGAGAAAGTTTAGTTGCTAGAGTTTTTTACGTAAGTTGATTTCAATGGATCAGTGTCTTTCGGCTCCCACTTTGGTTTTCATTTGACAGATTTTTCCACCTCCATCCAGAATATATCACTAAGGGTGGCTTAGTCACAAGGACATGTGACTCTGTAATCAGAACAGCATCTGGTGCTATAAAGCTTTGGGGCCTCAGTCCAGAGCAGTGAGTAAGGTTAGAATGGCACGTGAGTCTGCATCCTTATGATATCCACAGAATCTGCCAAAAACCTTTTCTACTCACAAGGCATAGGCAAATTTTCTATTTAATCTCTTAAATATTCTTGGCCACTATTTGACATATTTTCATGGTTGGTCATCTATCTCGTAGGAAGATCTAAAGGACTCAGTCAGGTGCTAAAATAATTGTTATCTTATTCCAACCAGCATCTGCTCAGCCAGCTGGATAGCTCGTCTGTAAAGGGTGGCAGGTTAAGGTGGCAGCCTGAGCATCCTGCCTCTTCTGCTCTCGTGATGTGCAATGCTACTGAATGTCCGTGTGTACCTCGGCTTTGGAGAGCACCCTGCAAAGGAGAGTTCAGTTCTGCAGAGGAAAAATTGAGTATTCCGGCTGAGGCCCCTGGAGAGGATTATTGTCCTCAATCAGAACTATGAAGTCTTTGAGTATCCATAATTATTGGAGGTTTACAACATTTTTAGTTTGTGACAAAACTGAAGAATCGAAGAAAGATTGTGGGGACTGCAATCTTGTGCCTTTTGTTGTTCTGCTCTCATCCAAAATTAACATTCCTTCATATTAAATACTTTTATTCTCATATTTGTATATGACATTAATCTATTTTATTTTACAAGGCTATTTATCAGCAACCTGTATAAGTCCTGGCTGCCAGTTCTGCATGTCTAGCATTAATGAAGAACCATGTCTACCGTTATTTTAATGGCTTCCATGATGTGTAACTCCCCACATCTGGTGTTGGTGGCAGTTACTCTTCTCTCCTGACACTCAGTTCTTTGAGCAGATGGTTTGTAGGAAACAGCTGAAAGTCAAGGAGTGGCAGGAATATCTAGCAGTGTGCAGGATGGGTGACCTCCAGCACTCTGTGATCCGTAGCTCTCCCTCAGCCACGTTCCTAGGCAATAGTGAACACGGTAAATCAAGTAGCCAGGGAGGTTGGTACACAGGCGTTTGGGGCTTAGGCCATATTTTGTAGATACAGGTACAGACTGGAAAGTGTGCTACTCCATAACAGCTCTAATGCTAAAGAGACATTTTCATTATTAGTGCTTTCTTTCTCAAAATGCCAAAATTAGAGCTATCTGACAGAAGAAAGTCAGTTTCCTTTTGTTTATCTCAGATTTATTTTGTGACATTTCCTGAATGCATTTACCCCTCATTATTAAGCAACTGTTTATTTTCTGGAGGGTAGCACTTCAACTTTGGCCATATTTCAGTAAGACAGGAATGTAAATAAAGTCAACATGCTGAGGAATTAGAAAGTCTTTCAGGTGTGTTTTGCAGGAGAAAATTCAGAGTTCCCCTATCTCTCCTAATCACTGGCTTGGGGCTTTTTCAAATGCATAATCTTATTTTTTTTTCTCTACACAATGAAATTTAGACGGAGGAATCCATCTGCAAATAATATTTGTTTTTGGTGATGTGTTTCTTTAATTATGATAAGTTTCCACAATTTGGCAAGAGTACAGAGAAATGTGCTCTTGCAAGTCTTTGTTCCTTCAGCAGCAGTAGAGAAAGCGGGTCTTGTTCAAAAACAAATTCCCCAGTCTGTTCACATTATTCTTGTAACTCACCCCAGCAAATGATGAGAAACCCCTCTTTTTCCCTCTCTCATGGGAAGGATGTTTGGCTATGATTCATGAAACGTTTTTTTTTGCTTTTGGAGAAATGACGACTGACTCGGTACAAAGCCTGAGTCATGAGGTGGTACAAAAATCCAAGACGAAACTAGTCTTTATCTCTCAAAAGTGCTGAGTTGTAATAAGCAAATAATGTATCAATTATTTGAAGGAGTAGAGGTGCAGGGTGCAGTGATTTCATCGTGGTACTAATTCACAAGCAGAACATACAACTTAGAAAGTCTGATTTGGTTTCACAAGTGGGAGACCTGAAATCAGGTCCAAAGCTTTGAATGCTTCCAGGGTACCTTTTAGAAATAATGACTTCCATACAAATCTCCACCTTGACTCTACCTCTAAAACAATGGATAATGCGAAAGTTCTACTAAACTATTTAGATATCATCTTTGGAGTTGGATTGAGAAAATCCATGAGTTAATTTTAAATATTTCTCATTAGTTTTATAGCAACTCACACGTTGGTATTTGCTTCCTATGCAGACAACAGCCAAACAGTGAGAGGAGAATGTAAGGGTTGAATCTGAATCTCTTCAGTCCTCACGTGCGTCGCGTTGCCTCCAGACCATGAGCTAGAAAGTCTACTGTGTAGATTTAAAGAGTCTTGGCCTTTTTACATCTATAGCTCATTTTAAAATCACCTTCCAGTGTACGTATGAGAAGGGAAATCATTTGTACAAATGCAAATGTGTTTTGTATGTTTTGACATTGAGAAACCTCTTCTGGTGGTTTTTAGATTAATTCTAAACTTCTATTTTCTTGATCTTTTTGTTTTACTGCTGTTTTTATTACAAAAGTAATATATTCCAGTGCTCGAAGTTTGTACTCTCTAATCAATATAACTGCAAAGTGTATTTTGTATTCAGAATATGTGAATGGACCTTGTTTTTGAATGAGGAGGAGAGCAGCACTGGATGAACTGGATATAATAATTATTCTGTCACTTTTCTGCTTCTGGATTTCCAATGATTTAATTTTCTTAAAGTTCTTCACTATTATATTGTTTGGCAAACACTTGATGCTTATATTCTTAAATCACTGTGCTCATCATATTTAGTTGTTTTATGGTGTTTTGTTAGCTATCTTAGTCATATGGATTCTTATGAATTGGTTGGGTTTTTTGCTTTTTTGTTATTACATGCCTGGTTAATTGCCATTTTAGGAAGAAAAGGAGGAAGAAGTCATAAAGACAATCAGGCAAACCATTCCCAAAGTAAATATAATAGGGGAAAAGAAAAGACTTAAATATTTAGATGATTTGAAATTTCTATGAATGTGCCTAAAAATAAGACAAAAAAAGAAATAAAAATGAAATACTCAAACGACTGTTAGTAAAAAGAATAAAAAGATATGCAAACATGAGAACAAATCTTTTTTATTCCAAAAAGTTCTTGTCAGTACTGAGGAAGCTTTAGCAGAGACTAAGAAATGTCTGTTTTATCCCGTTTGACTCAGTGTGCTAGACTAAACAGTGCAATGCTTGAATTTTTTGTGCCAATGTTGTTACATCTGCAAACCTGACAAGGGCTGCATTAAAAATACAGATATTTAAGTGCCTTCAGTATCAAAAGGGCAGTATATTCTTTCTAGGATGCCAGACATCGTTTTCATCAGACTGCAACAAAACAAATGGCATAGTGGTTCTGCACAAATGCATTCATATGAGAGCTAGTACAGCACAATGCTAGTAACCCGGGTACAGTTCTGGGGATACTTTCTGCAGACTCATTTCTAAAATGATCAGAGGAGAAACCTAGTTTAACTGGGATACAAATGGTTTGGGGTAGTCCCCTTCGGATCAGCCAAGCATTCCCCAGGTCACTGCCATCACTGCCTTCTTCCCACAGAAAAATAAGTGCTACATGGGAAGACCTTTCAGTAGCATTCAAGGATAACAGTAATTACCTAATTACTGGCATGATCATGTAAAAGGTTACATTAATAGGCACCAATGATAATCAAATATAAAGGCAATGCTGTGAATAAAATAATCAGTACAGTATGAGGTTGGTGTTATATTAAACATACTGTGAACAAAAATATTAACTGCACGGAAGTGGACTAGCATAGTGTATGCATCACTTAATACACAACAGCCCTGCTTTCATGAGATAGCCAAATGAATAGGCTTATTTTCAAAAAGAATAAGGTTTATTTTAAGAATGCCCTTTCATTTAATACACAGTAACAATTTCACTGTTAGTCCTTTGCTAAAAGGTAAGCCAGTTATGAGTTATACTCCCGAGCTGTGGGGAAGATGCATCTTCTCTCTTGTATTCTGTATGACACCCCAAATTTTTTACTCTGCTATGTTTGAGACTCCGTAAAGCATAACAGGATGGCTGTTCTGCACTCATTTCACTTTTGTTTTCCTTCCGTAGGCATCTGCAGTGTGATTGCTTGGCAAATTTATCAGCCCCAGAGAAATAAGGAGACATCTGAGTCAAGGAGTGGGACAGTGGAGGTGCTGCAAGCCCAGCAGAGCTCACACAGACAACAGATCAGGTTTGCATCTCCATTCGTTCCATTCATGTATAGAAAAAAAGGTCTGCTGTTTTCTGGTAACTCCTCACGCAGTTGTGAAAGCTGCTCTTATTGAGTTGTTTTATTATGTATTACTCACTGGAAAGAAGGTGACAACTGTTAGTGTTTTATGCTTAGCACAGTGGGCTTCACTGGAAGAGTGTTGCCTGGCAGAGTGAGAAATCAACCTGACACATTTCCAGTCCCAGAACTGGCCATTTCTTGGGGGAAGATTTAACTTGCATTGTATGAGTGTGATGTTTAGAAGGAAAAAGAAAGGAACTTGAATGTCCCCTTTGTTTTGCGTATCCATATTCCAATTCCAGTGTTACTTGGTCCATTGTTCCTTTAAACACCAGTCAGCTCAGGAAAAAAGCTTACATCCCTCCAGCCTCATATTGTAAAAGAAGTACAAAGAAGCCACAGTGTCAAAATGCCAGTTACCAATCAAATCAATTTAATTTGGTGGATTTGATTTTCTTTTAACTTGATTGTTAGACACTGAAACAACAGGGCAGCTATGGCAGGAATGGAGTTTTCCTCATGGAAAGTGGCAGAGGAATATGCATTGCTTGGCATACACCAGAACCACGGTCTGAAAAAATGCTTTTTGGTATCTGTATTTGGTACCTGCCTTTGAAGGCAAAGCAAACCAAACCTGAATTGTTCCTGATACGAAATCAAATGCCTTGTCTTGCCCCGCATATGGCACTAAAAGTGGGTCAGACAGACGGCTAAGGTCTGGTGTGTAGAGGGTTTGGATGGGCGGGAAAGAACTTGGTGCTGGGAACTGAGGTGCTACCTGTGGTGGAGCGGCCCTTGGAGGCGAGAGAGCTGCAAACTGCCTCCTGTTCATCAGGGCACGGCTGCAGGTGCCTCTTGGATCCCTTGGTGAGAGCTGCTCTAACAGATAATTTTGAGGGATGTTGATTCTTATTTTAATGTGAAATTTTGACAGGGATACTCTGTTTATTACCCTTAAATTTGGACGATCTGCTGACTATTTTGTAGCACATACACATGGTTTTGACTTAAGTTTACTGGGTGCGAAATGCTGCTACTTCAGGATGCTGGATTATATCTCTGGACTATTCTAATACAAATGTCTTTTGCACTGTATATCTTAGAATGTGAATATGAAAGCTTAAATCCTGCAGCCCATGCTGATTTCTGTGCTGGACAGATGCTTGTGTCTTACCTTGGTTGCAGCAGTGGTGTTTCCCAGGTTGCCTCTGTTCTGATATTGGGTAACTTCTGCTTAGTTCTTGCTCCAAAAAAAGGTGGATGTGAGTAAGACAGTCAAATATCTGACTCCCCTAAGTCATAGGTGCTTACACACCTGCATTCCAGGCGAGATATCAGCTCATCTCTAAACACAAAAGGCATTTTGAATACTGCTTTTGAAAGACCAGAAGCGAAGAGGGTAGGAGAGAGGAGGCAAAGGCATTTAAGAATACTGCTTTGGCTTCATGCATTTATTGTTGTGTGAATGAATGTGTTTAGCCCTGTTAGCAGTCATGCATCCCAGAACTGGTGCTGGTGGCTTGTGATAGATGTGTCCTGTTGTCTCAGGTATTTTTTCCTGAAAAATTCCTTTGGCAAGAAGCCCAAGTGCAAGGCGTGCTTTCCTCAGACCAACCTTCTGAAGAGTCTGAAGTTAGCAGGATCATCTGACTAGCTGGGTGTTATTTCTCTTCCTTTCTCTGTTTTGTAGTTTGTTTAATCTGAATGTCTAACTGCTGCTCATTTTGCTGATGCAAAACCCCTCAATATCCATCAACAGAAAGCTTCTCATTGCTTTCAGTAGTCTTTGGATCATGGCAGCAGTTTCATTTACACTTCAAATCTGGCTCAGCACAGTTCAAAGGATTTATACTCCAAATCCTTATCCATTTTTTTCTGAATTCTCTTATCATAACTGATACAAAAATCTTAGATCTTCACCTAAGTATCAGCTGTATCTGCTATTAACCAATAATACGGATAGTTAGAGTAGGAAGGAAGGACGTTGTATTATAATGTTTAACTTGTGGAAAAGGAAATACCTTCAGCCTGTGACCCATTTGGATTGCATAAGCTATGAATGAGGTATTGTTAGATGAATATTAAATATACATGTTAATATTAAATATTTAACTCGGTCTTTGTTCAGTTTGCCATTTCTTGTAATCCCTTTTCAGTGCTTGTAGAAAATAAGCCTGACTTTATATTGCTTGCCAGTAGTGACCTCAAATTTTCTGTTTGTATTAATAATATCAATTACCTGCACACAAGTGACCCAGGACTTTGTCACTATATTGGAGAAGCACTGCTTGGAATTTATCCACAACACTCTTTCCATGAAATCCTCCTTACTGCTTGAAATGTTCCGTGTGGATTTACTGTTTGTGCATATGTAACTCCGGACCTTCTTCATTAAAGTATTCAGCCAGGGAGCTTGAACATTTAACTGCTCTAACAATTTAGGCAGGGAAGATAAAAACTGCAGGAAATGGCTGCTATTGAATGTAGGGATGATTGCAACCAGAATTTCTTTTCATACCAGCTGCTGGAATCCCCAGGTTTTTGCAGACTATAAGTATGTTTTAAAGCCCAGATTAGTCTATACCCACAGCGTGTCCCCTATGGCTGTGAACTGCTACTTTGTTTGGGCCTGGGCAAGCCTCCAGTGGCCGTGTTCTTACAAGGAATGCATTTTCCAGTGTTTTGATTTAATGACTATTATTTAAGCTGAAGTCAGTTCCTTTCTCACACTATTTTAGGCCCTGTGTGGTAAACCTTTGTGCCACTGCTGTTAAAAGAAATTCTGGTATTTTACTTCTGTGCTAAAACCAGTACAGATTATACCAAGCCCTGTAACTTATGAAATAAATGTCGGAAGTTTCTAATGAATGAATTCTCAATTTAAATGAAGAGCAATGCCTGGTATTCCTCGTGGCCTGTCAGCCCTCCCTGTTATCCCTGTTGTTCGGCTCCTGCCCTGTGGGGATGTGGGGAGACGTGGAGAGCAGGAGGGCCCTGCCCTGGATGAGGGTTTGGCTATTTCTGTTGATTGAATAAATACTGGACATTTGTCTCTTCCTGACAGCTGTGTGAAGCGATACATGGTCTGCTCAGGTTAGCAGTTACCTTAAACAGTGAATTTTGGGGGAAAAGGGATTGAAGTCTGGAGACAGCTTCCCTCCAATGGAAGGGCTATAGGAGGCAGTGGTGAATAATGTTCCTCGTCTTTCCCTCCTTGTATTTTTCCTTCAATCTGATACTTTATTCAGACCTTGAACAGAACCATCACATCTGTATTTTCCAGCCTCTTCTCTGTGCTTGGGAGCCTGTAAGACTGGCTAGGGGTGAGCACTGGGTCCTGGGGCCTTGGTGCTGTGGGACATGGAGATTGTCCCATTTCCTCACTTGCATTCAGGACCTTATCCCGAGCCCCCCGCTGCAGGGAGGAACCTTTAGGGAAAGAGGCTTCCCGAGTAACGCACTGGTGGAGCCGGCACATTAGCTTCAGACCTACATGCTAATTTCAATCTTTCAGGCATTTTAATCCTTATTTATCACTTAGAGTGGGTTGAAATTTTCATTTAACTAATTTAAAATTAATGGAGTTGAACATTTTATTTTTTAGAAACTGTAAAGGGAAAAGTGCCTTTTTATTTCAAATTGAGAATGAAGCATCTAATAGTTTTTATTTTTAGACCTTTCTCCACACACTTTTCTCTGGTAGGCTTAGTTACACAGCATAATTTCATTCTAAAAATTCTAAACTTAAAAATGAATAAAGTCAAGAAAATGTACCCATGGCAAATAAGATATTAGCCTCATTTCAAGGGAAGACGAAACTAGTTATGAAATCATTGCAGTAAAGTCTTTGTCCAGTTTTAGTCTTCACTCAAGAGACAACAGATCTGATAAAATGCATCTAATTAACACCCAGCAGATAACAATTATCTGGTATAATTATAATGAGCTTGTTTGTTCTTAAATTGACAGCTTAAGCAATGTTTTATGATGTTTATTTGACCTTGATGCTAATCTGCTCCCTGCTACTGCGAGCTGCCAAACGTGTGGCTGTTTGGATTTCCATCTCCTCCACTTGCACTCGCCGCTCGTTATCATCGGTGTCACTCTGCACTGTGACGCGTCCTGCGCTGTCTCTCCGTGACCGCCACAGTGTCACTCTGAGCCCGCACGAGTGCTGTGCGCCTGCACCCACTTGCTGCCCCTCTGCTGCCTGTCCGTCCCCATCGAAGTTTTGGGAAGCAGCTGACTCTGTAAGAGCCACAGAACAAAATGCAACATAGCACTTGGAATTGGATAAGATGATGCCTATTGTAAAAACAGATGCATTTGGTGATTTATTTTCTAAGTGGTTGATACAGATTTTAGAGCAGTAGCCTTAGAGGCTGGCTTCTATTAAAAGGCACCAGATAGTTCAATACCCAAACATCACTGCTGATAGAATAGATGTGCTTGTTTGTGATTCAGGCTGAATAGTTTAAGAGGATCTTATTTCCCCAAAAGGCAGAACAAAATTTGTTGGTATCCTGTAAATAACCATGTTGCTGTGTTTCAGTGCCTGACTGCCACAATAATTTTTAGAGTAATACTGTGGGAGCCTCTACCTATATCCTGGCCTTTTTACCAAGGGCTGTCTGGGCTAAAATTTCAGGTTAATTTTTCCAGATAGGATTTTCCATTGCTAGGGAGAGCCTAGCCTAATTAGGTGGGCATTGTGGAGGAAAAAAGTGGAAGGAAAATCACCTGTCTCAGATGCTTGGAGAAGATCAAGAAAGTCCTTGGTTTCAAGCTCTGTCTTTGACTTGGCAGATCAGCTGGTCTGGAACTTGATTCTCCACTGGCAAAATGGATTTAAGCACAACTTTCGTCACCATTTTCCTGTCTCTCTTTGGAGTGAAGTCCTGCTAGCTTGTACTTTCCACTGTACTGCATCTTCAATTTTTAGGATATTCATATCTTCTAATTAAAGGACACTTCTGCAATTCTGTTTCCACTAAAATGAGGAGGGGAAGTCTTTGAAAATACTGAGCTAATGTGTGGATGGTCAAGCTGTCTTTATAGTGGTGGCATATTTTTCTGTGTTTGCAAACTGGGAATCCTTAAGCAGCTGACTAAGCAGATCAGTCTTCCTGGTACAATGGTTCTCAACATTTTTTTTTTCTCCATTCCTTCATTTGAAATGTAGTTGAGTTAATTACAGCAGTTATTTTCCATCTGGGAAGGAGGAGGAGCCACTCCCTCCTGAATTCTTTCAAATCTTCTTCCAGAAGGCTCTGGTCTGAGCGATGCAATCACTTTTTTTTCCCATGAGGAATCAGCCACTTCCAATAGTCACCAGCCTGGAAAGCAAGTAGAGTCTACAGATTTTTCAGTTCTATCCATCTATGTTTCTCATCAAGCGTTTTTGACTGTTTAAGAGTTTCGGTGATGATGGTTATACTGTAGCATACAATATATAGGTACCGACTTAGCAAAAGCAACCTATGTGTATTTGAGTGATCTCAAGGGTATAATGCAATGAGGGAATAGCACATGAATAAACCTGTAGTTCCCTCATGTTGTCTCACCTTCCCTGTGTGTCAAGATTCAGGATGAAGAGATCTAAATGGGAGAAATTGGTTCATCCAGGATAACATGCCATAGACCTTGTGGACCAAATTCATGTAGGGTGTTGCTTAACTGAAATAATTAGTTTTGCTAGGAAAAAAAATTGAAACCACCTCCAAAAAGGCTTTTGTCTAATACTTCTGGGTTTGTGTTTCTGTTATGGAGAGCAATAGCTTGGGTACAGCTTTTCTTCTCCTTTTTACTTCAGGTAGCACTGTGGAGTGCAATGGTGCGTAGGACTTTGTAATAACTGTTATTTGTTAAACATTGTCTTGTGCAGCACTGGCAACACAGGGTCTCTATCCCACAGGGATCATTAATTTGGGTGCACAAGATTTTTCAAACACTAAGTGCCCTTGATGATTAGAGAGAGGTTATCACAAAGCGCTTCATTTTTATTTGACTATTTTTCTAAATGAAGGAATTGAATTTTAAATTGAATCATGGGTAATTGTAGCAGATATATGATGAGGTGAAGGATGTCAAATGATTTAACTAGGTCCCTTCTCAACTTGCATTGATTAGGAAGAAAAATGTTCTGAATGGGCTATTACCATTCCAAGTTTGCAAGGTCTGTTCCCTCTTCCTCTTAACCTCCCAGGTTTAGATGGCAGTACTGCCAAATCCAGTTCTGGTGTCTGGGATCTTAAGTGTTGCAATGAGAATTTTTCCTTTAAGATGGTTCCTAGCTGATTCAAAATCCAAGGTAATGAAATGCCAGACTCTTACCTTCATTAATTGAGATTAAATTAAATTGAGACTGTTTAAAAGCAACTGATAAGGTTCTGGGTTTGTGGAAGGAGAGTTTCATGTATTTTTGTCTCCACCATGAGCAGGATTCTCTAGAGGTGAATTTCCATTCAAGTTAAACCCAGAGAGCTTTGTGTATCTGTTACTGTAGCATAGCATAATAAAAGGAACAAATTTTGGAAATGCATCAATTAGCCTCATAATAAGAAATATTGTAAAGAGACCTTACAGTATTATATGACCTTTAAAATAAAACAGAATTTACTCAAATGCCACAAGAACAGATTCAGTGTTTTTAGCCTTGTAACTCATAGGCTACCTCCCATAGAATTAATAAAGCATAATTTTCTGAGGGGAAAAGTGAACATATGGCTCATTATTGACTTCAAACCACAACCAGAACACTATCTAAATAACTCCAGAATACCAGCAGTGTGTTCTCAAGCATCTAGTACATTTGAGCATGACTCCTCAAATGCTTTGGGACTAGACCTTATCTGCTACGTGTCTTCCATGGCAGATCTCTATTAAATACTCCTGTCTATGTGCTGATCTCTTTACTTCTAAAGAAATATTGTAGTGCTTGAAAGCACTAGCCTTCATCTCTAACCCCATTAAAATCCTTTATATGGAGGGCTTTATGAAGGTGCCATAAATATTTTAAGTGGGTTTGAAGTGACATTACGAATTTTTAGCTTGGGAACATTTTTCATAAACTGAAAGTGGTTTTTTTTTTTTTTTTTTTCCCTTGTGGTGTTGGCTCTTCTGCACTTAAATTGGTCTGTTTCTTTTTTTGGTGTAATTTTCCAGTCTTTTACTCATGTTCTCTTAAATTTCCATGAGTTAAGTAAATGGATGCAGTGGGATAAGCTGAGATAACTTAAGATTTGCAAAAGTTCTTCTGTTTGCAAGGAGAAATAATCTTTTTGCCCCAAGTTTTCTCCCAGCTGCAGTGCCTAGCAGTCTGCCCAGCTTGCTGTGGCTCTGGACACTTTGTTTTCTGACACACACACAGCCAGATGGGGGTTTCTGGGCTGTTCCCCCTGTGCCGGGGTCTGCAGGGAGCTGTGAACCTCTGCAGAAGGAGAGGGGCTGGGGCTGAGCATGCTGGGCAGGAGGTGCCGAGCTCTGGACATTTAAATCTCTGGCTCATCTAATTTAGCTGTCAGCCTTTTTATTCCTCCTTTGATTGATGTATCCATTTAAATGCTTTAAGAACAGGGACTTTTTCTCAGTGGGGGTAGTGTGTGGGATCCTGACCTTGGTGAGGGCTCTCTGTTTTGGAGAATGAAGTAATAATAAGGGCTCATATGTTGAAGCAATGGTTTTAAATGTACGTCAGGCAGATGGGGTGACCGTGAAGGGCTGCCATTGCTCCAGGTTAGCACATCCAAAGAGAGAAGAGGGCTCACTTGAGCTTCCCTTTCCTGGCCTGTTTGCTGAGGAAAAAATGGCTATTTGGGAATAAAAGGGATTGTCTTTACTAAAAGGAAATGCAAGGAAACAAAAGTCCCCAAACCAACATCCACCCTGCGTGGGCTGTGTGCTCTGGGGCGCCACAGCTCTGTGCTAAGCCCTGCTCTGCTGAGACTTCTGGCTCCCTTGGTGCCTCTAGGAAGCTCAGTACTGTCTTGCTAATAAAATTATCTTTAGGAGCAGCCTGGTGTCTTTGCTGGCTGCCTTTGCTGCTTTTTCCTTTCCTTTTTTTTCCTCTTTGATGAGTCATTCCACCAGCTTATACTCTATCATCAGATAAACCAGACAGTGAAGTCACTGGGCTTGCCTGCGAGCTGATCCCCAACCGCCGCGTCTGCCTCGTCACTGGTGCTGCCCGGTCCAGCGCTGGACTCCAGAGTGGGATGGAAAATCACTGGGAATGAGGAGCCTCCTACCCAAGCAAAAAGTTGGAAGCTTCTTGGAGTTTCTTTAAGTTGGTAAAATGCTTCCATCTGAAAGCAGGAAGTAATACACAAACAGACTGCATGCCATACTCCCTCAGTAGGGAAAATAAAGTATTTGATAATCTCTTGAATTGGACATCAGCTTCAGCCTATGGAAATCAGTAATATCAGGAAATCTTAGTCTTCTGGTTTATCCTTTGTCAGAATTAATGGGAGAGAAGGATATAGTTCGTATTAATCATAGTATTAATGTGCAGGACTTGGGACAAATTGTAGTATTTGTGGGAAAGGTGGAGGAACAGTTGGTCTTTGTGTCACAGAGCTTGACCAGAGCCAAGTTGGACCAAAAAGGAAAAGGAAGCAAGGATGAGTGAAGGGGCTTTTCCAAGATAGTATTGCTCTATAAGTCATTATATTATTCTATTACATAGACTTCTTCTACTATATAGGTCAATAGCTTCCTAGGAACAGCAACGGGCTTTTCTTATGGCCAGTTTTCTCTACTGAACCACAGTGCCTGTAGCTGTAAACATTAAGAGACTCATGACTTCAGTGCTGGTGGCTTGTGGTCCATGTGGTTGAAAATGCAAATGGGTGTAATAGGGCACCCGGTCTTTTGGGATCTTTAATCTGATGAGGAATTTCATAGTAGCTGCTAATATTAAATCTTTTACAAGTCCAACTGCTTCCATCAATAAATGAAACAAAAAGCAGAACAGGAAAGGCACTAAGTCTTGCAAAGCCATAGTCTCCATAGAGATCTCTTTTATTTCACTATATGGATTGTTTTCACAAGAGGAAAACCTTTTCCTTGCTTACTCCCTTCCAACGGCTCTGCGTGTCAATGTCCTTTGGCAAGGTAAAAGTGACCGAGTAGCATCACTGACCAGGAGTTTTTGTCCTGTTGGTTCAAACTGGTGCGTTGCCATGAATAATGTTTGGTACCATCCAGTGTCCCAGATGTGCTGTGGAGCCCCTGGGCACTGCACAAGCACTACTTAAAGCTGCATTCTCTTCCCGCTGCGCCCCCAGTGCAGGAGATGTTAATGCCTCTCTCCCAGAGGCATCTTCTGGGAGTCTGCTAGGAGCAAGCAGGAGCAGAGGTCCTGTGTGCTGCTCGCCAGGCTGCTCTTCAGAGCATGTTTGCAGAGTCCACAGAGAGCGACCCGGGCGCAGGGGGAGTCTGAGTGCTCTTGTTTCAAAAGCAGAACCTGATACTATGCAGACTCACTGCCCCATCCCACTGCTGTAGGTGACTAGGTTAAGTTACATGTTAAAGTGTTTGTCTCTTACTGCTTTGCTGCTCTTATTTTTATCTTGTCAACTGTCTGGCTGTGCCCTCTGTGCCTTGGTTAGCTTACTGTGATTCTGGCTTGCACTGTGTGCCCCAGTAATGCAGGATAATTCATGTGTGATTACTTTTTTTTCCTTTTTTTCTCTCCATTTTTTTTCTTCTCTCATTTTCCCAGTGTGGCATTTAGGAAGGAGGCTGAAAATATTGAACAAACTGGTGATGTCCCCAAGATTCAAATGTGTGAAAAAGACTCGCAAATGAGTCTAGCACACTCAGAAACATTCTTAACATCTGTTCAAGCAGGAGTACCAATTCCCTTTCTCGGAAAGCACAATTTGTCCTCTCTGTTTTTTAAAACTGCAGTATTCTTTAGACTTGAATAATATCAAAGTGGAACTAAGAAAAATAAACTCTGTAGTTATGGATGTGCTGTTTACAAGGGAAGATGTGGATAATACAGAATTATCGACTTGTAATGGCCAGGCAGGCTGACCTTTCCCTATATCATAACCTTGTTTAGCAACATGGGGAGGGCTGTGAAGTTTCCATCCAGAGTGGTAAAACCTGTGGGTTTTGTCCCCTGAACTGGCAGATATGGAGTTAGTGACCGTCCTTACAAAGGGAAAAAGGGCAAGTGTTTTTCTCAGAAAGCTCACTTTTTGCTAGGATGAAGCAAAGGTGCCTTACTGTTTAAGAAAAATACCTCTAGTCTTAATTTATTTTTATACATACTCCTAATGAGGCAAAAATATCACCAACTCGCTCTAGTTTTGCCTGCCAGTAAACATTTCAGGTTTTGGTCCCCAAAATGTAGTTGTGAAACTCTCAACACTTCTGCAATGTAGTGAGAGAAAGGCTATAAATAGCGAGGCAGCCAGACAGGGCACAGCAGGGAGAACCCAGGGGTCCAAGCTTCCCGTCTCTTTCTTTAACCGCAGTCAAGAGCTGCAGACATAAAAATGATAATTGGAACAAAAAAATTCTGCACAACTGGTAACCCTGAAAATGAAGAAAAAAATAAGTCAGATAAATGCTACATTTAATAAAAATGCTAAGCTGCCGCGGCAGTTTAATGGCGGTGGTTTTAGAGGCTGCTGCAGGAACCTTTCGTGGAGCCTGTGGCTGTCGTGCTGGCGCCCATGGGAGGATCTGCCGGGGAATCTGCCCAGTGTCTTAGGGGACAGAGCGGGGCAGTTACCCCTGGGTCTCCGTGGCTAAATCCTCCCATTGGCTGCGTTTGCAGCGTGCTGCAAATAGCGTTTTTTTGAGAATAGGTTTAATGCAGCCAGCTGAGAGGTCTGTGCAATAGCGTGAGTATTCCGGGGAATGGGAGCACTTTATTTAATTGCAATTAATCAATTAGCATTCTCGATTCAAGTGACTTTTATTGCTATAAATGCCTTGTGATGGTAAAAATAATGGCTCTATGGCAATTATTCCCTGTACTGCTTTTCAAACCCATACCACTGCTTTTAGTTCTTTTTTGATAGAGAAATTATGTAAGTCACAAGCCTTATTGCTGATGCAGTACTAAAAGATGAAATAGTTTTCCTCTGGGAGGCTAATGTACAGCAAGTCTCCTTATGATTAGGAACAAAACTATATCAGCAGGTGGGATGCAACCAGAACCGAAAAATTCTGTGAAATTCAAGCTTAAAGAAGGCAATAAAACTAGCGATGGCATTTCAGCTTAGAGGCCTCCTGCAGGAGTGATCTGTATTACCAAGGAAAAGTCCCTTGGAATATGCTTGTTTTTCTCAAGAGTGATTAGATTCTGTCACTTTGCTAGCACTGCATCCAGCTGCATGGGGGTCTGAAAAGTCTCACGAGTGCTGTTTCCCAAGAGAGGATTTTGAATGTAACCTCTAGCAGGAGCACAAGGACAGGGGTTAAATCTGATCATATTTGGTACTGTTTGGATCTTTAGGAAACTTGGCAATTAATAGATGTCAAGTAGAAGCCCAGAAGAGGCTGAGTGGTTTGGGGGCATGAACAGGGCCTTGGTAGCTTTGCACGTCTTGTTTGTCTTGGATCAATGAGGAGTTAATTTTGTTCAGAACCAGTTTTGCAGCCAACCAGGGTTCTGGTGAACTGAACCTTCAAGGACAAGCACTTAGTGCCTGTTTCCGTTTCTGTGATCTGCTTCTTCATTCATCTAGCAACAAAACACTCTGTTAATGTTCATCTAGATATTCTCTTTCTTACTGCTTGTGAAAAGTTTAATATTGGATTAACCAAACCCAGCTTAATTGTTGATACGTGGTAGTCTGGCTTCTCCATGTCCTCTGCCTTTCTCTGCTATGGTTTCCCATTTGATGTATCCAGTGTTCCCAACCCATCGTGCACAGCCGTAAATGTAGCTTCAGCCGAGGCTGATCGGAGCGCTCAGCTGCTATTTTTCCCATGGCAGAAGCGATGGAAGAGAAGCTGTTGCGTGTGGAAGTGCCTACTGAGGGCATAGGGTGTTGCTTGTGCAGTGCGAGACACTGAGTTTGCAATCAGTGGTAATCGCCATATTGCTCAGACAACCATGGTTCGCAGCTCTGTGGGCTATTTTACTTCAGAGGATACAAGTTAGCACTTTCCTGTTTGATAACCACAGCAAAAATACCCTTCAACTTCCTTTATGCAAAAATCTCTGTTCTGCCAGTTTCTTTCTGTCCTAATCACAAAATATAAGCACTTTATTTCCCAAGCAACCTCTCCTCCAGGTTCAAGCATCAGCTCAGGAAATAGATCCATGCCTTCACATTTCTTGATGTTAAACCAGCAAACCAAGTCCACTGGCCTTTTCTTGGCTTGTCCTTTGGTGTGCACTTTAGCTCCACAGTTGGCGCAAGTGATAAAAGTTGGGTGCTGAAATATCTGCAGGAGAAATGGAATCATGAAAATAATGCTGCTTTTTTGCAGAACTGTTTGCAGTGATGCTAAACTATTTTTCAACTTTATAAGCAAGTGAGAGGAAGAGCTGCGAAACAGACCTAGCGTATTTTTTTAATCTTATATAACAAGAACTTAGCCTTTTCTTCTTTTAGTTCAGTAAATCTTTTTGTTTTGGTGTGATGCCTGTTCGCCCCTGCCCCGGCCTCGTTCACACAAGTCTGTCACGATGAGGCACAAGTGGGAAAAGTTAAGACTTCTGGTGCAAGACAGGTTTGCAAAATAACCTCAGTATCTCACAGCACAGGGAAATCAATAATGCCAGGGGGGAAAAGGAACAGGTATATTAATAAACGGAGACTGCCTACAGTAGGGTCATGAGCTAAATGTAGCTCATGTCCCTGCAGCTTGAAAGATTGTTCAAGGCACCAGAGCCAGACTGTGATGGGAGGCTCAGAAACATGGCCTAGTTGCAGCGAGGCACAAAAGATACAGGTTGCTGGGTTCCCTTTTTGGGGAGTGGGGGAGTTGGTTCCTCAATAGGATGCAAAAGTAGTAACTGCAGAAAATAAATGTGGTTCTCGGGCAAACCTCCAGCCCAGACTCCTCAAATTAGCAGGTAAGTAGATTCTGTGAAAATGGCAAAATGCGCTTAAATCAGTCAGAGTTCTCAGATGTCAAATATGCCTTGATTTGGGAGGATAAGGAATTTCTAGGACCTGGGTTTCGATATCTGAAATTGTTGTGGATAGTTCTCTTGTTGGCTCCATAAATAGCCGAAAAGTGTCAGCAATCTGTGCATGAATACTCTTCTAAGTTCTCTCAGATGCTGACTTTTAGCCTTAAAGTATGCTTTTGCCTCTTTTTTTCTTTTCTTTTTTTCTTTTTTTTCCTAGTAAGGATATCCAAATTCTCTTATCCACAGTGCTTATTACCAAAGTATCTAAGACTAAGAATAAAAGGTAGTTTAAATTCAGGACTAAATTTGTAGATATAGGGGGAATATGGTAATATAAATATCAGCAAATCTAGTGCATTTAAAAGGTGTTAGTTTTTTGAAGGATGTAGTTGCCTGGGAGCTTTTTCCTGTCATACAAATGCTGTATTGACATTTAAGCTATATCAGAAAGTGAATTAAATTTATATTAGATTAATAATCTCTGAACAAGTTACTGAAAAATATAGGAAAAGGCATTAAATAAGCCAGGCTCGATGACACATGTAAAAATTCTTACTAGTACAAGTTGAGTTCTTATGTCTCTTATTTTTCTTTTTGCTTTATGTCTCCTTCTGATGTTTTAATAGAAGAATGTCCTTTATTTGTCTACCCTTCTCTGAATATTATCCCTGCCTTCTAAATGGCAGTGCTTGAAACTCTGTAAGGAAACAGCTTAAAGGAAGATGACCTAGCAAGTAAAAAAGAATTGTATAGAAAAGGGACTCTTAAAGTGTGTATTTTCAGCGTTTGTGGGAAGGAAAGGAGTGGGAAGAAGGGTCATTATGTAGAACTATTGTTCCCTAGATGTTTCAAGAGGGAAAGTTGACTTGTCTTGACCGCAATACTTTTCTACTTTAGTATATCACTTCTATAAGTTTTTGTAATTTCCTTGGCTCTTCTCTAATAGGACAACCTAATTAGACATGATTAGTTTTCAGATTGCATTAAATTTGATCCCTATGTATAGAAAACACTGAATCCCATTACAGACCACAGCAATCATCCGTGAGAAATGTGCACATAGGACAATTGTACATGAAAACACAAATGCTGCTGGTTGTAGGATTTCGGTGTCTTCTGCTGTTTCACACAATGTGAGTTTGTGCGGGAGGAAAGCTCCTCACTTTTATGAGCTCTTAGCAACATGTAAAGTATATGTACTGAGGAAGTTTGCATGGGGCTCTCCCTGAAATCACTGGGATCTGTATGAGCCTATCTAAGTTTGGCCCCATGTAGTTACCTGGAATATAAATATTTCCCTTTTATTTATTTGTTGGAGTTGCAGAGGAGAAGGAGGTACTAGCAAACACTTAATCAAGGTGTAATGGGGAAACACTGATCTTGCTAAGCAAACTGATAGGGAAAGGCCCTAATAATTCCATAGAGGCAAGTAGGTTTTCAAGACCAGGCTGGATACAGCCCTGAGCAATGTTGTAGGACCTCACAGCTGATCCTGCTTTGCACAGGTCTTTGGGCAATGTGTGCATTTACTAAGGTCATTTTCAGCATGAGTTATCCTATTACTCTTAATCTCTAAGATGTTTTGCTGAAAGGCATTTGATTAACATTTAGCTTTGATTATATGGATCTGATAGAGGTCTCAGTTTGGGTCAGTCTCAACTGAACTAGCTAGAGACAAAGATCAGCTTGCTGAATATTTCAGTTGAAACAATCTGAGTTCAACTAACATTTTCTAACAGTCTGGTTGGATCTGTCTCCAATTTCTGAAACAGAAAAAAACACCTATGTATACTTTGTAGGAGTTGGTAGCCCTGCTCTTTGGGAAGTTCTGGCTGTAGAAGGTCATGTCACTGTAGCTGGAAAGGTGAATTGCTCGTCGTGGCATGTATCTGGTTTAACAAGGCTGAGCAGCAATCTACGGACCAAGCAAAGTCTAAAGCCAGTGCTGCTGTCTGCAGCAGCAAATTGGTGTAATGCAGATTAACGTGGTTTTTATAATTTAGAGTGGCCCTGGAAGCTCATTTTCACCTTTGAAATGTGAACACACTGGGTGTTCAGGTGTAGAATCTGTTTGATTTTTAGAATTCTGTATTATATTGCAGAAAGCCTAAGTCCATTATGTGCATGGAGGGAAGATGGGAACATTACATTTAAATGACGCATTTAATGATCATATATTACAGAAATGTTTTAGAAATAAAACTATCTCATGTTAAATCTTGATATGGGAAATACAAGGACAAAGAGAAAGGTCAGAGAAGGTTAAATCCCCAGCGCCTCCTGTCTTGCCAAGTTTTCAGTATCGGTGACAAGTGAAAAACGTGTACTCTGCACGTAGGGCTCTAGTTGTGCGATTCAGGAGGCTAACTTTGGTAGTATTGGTAATATTTTAAATATCCGTAGCTACTGCCTCACTCTGTAGCCTTATTATAGTTCCTGCTTACCAGATTTTTTTAAAACTCATTTTTTCCTCTGGTTGCTGTTCTTGTACTATCTTGTTATAACAAATGATGGTTTACTGTAGTACCAAATAATGTAATTTTTGCATTGCAATTAAGCTGCAGAGGAAACAGATAATTCCTGCCTGTGAATCCTGATTTTTGAACCTCGCAGTGCCACTGACTTCCCTGGTAGAGAAGTGTGATGTTGGATGAATTTCCTCATTAGGAGAGTGGGGCTGATTACTTACCCTCAGGACACTATACCACAGTGTTACAAGTGACAAAAGCCAGGGAAGTACAAATGTCTTTGGAACGCTCCCAAATTCTGTCCATTGACATAATGCCTTTCAGCATATGGTCAGGGAGCCTTACCTGCGCTCTCTGCAGGGACAAGTGTTGTTTGTTAGCTGGCAGAAGAATGTTTAATGGGCCCAGTTTGATCCTGGTGTGATAGATTGTAGGAAATTTGCAGCCCAAGTAGGCTTATAAAGCAGTGATGTTAATGCAGTTCATGCAGGAGCAGGTAAAAGATGGTGCGTAGGCTGTGAATATAGACCCCACTCCATGCCTTACTTAAACTAGTTCATCACTTAATCCCTTTCTCCTAATGAAACATCTGAAAATATATTAGAACACTGTTACTAGTTGCTGTAAATGTGAATAAGAGAATGAGGATGTCTGCTATTAATGAAGGCAGCAGACAACCCTTACCCTCCTCTTTAGTTTTAATTAGCTTCTGATCTTTACTATCACCTAGTCAAATGCATTTTGTGTTCATGTTTTTTTCCCCCAAACCAAACTCTTCCTCTTTTCTGCTGAGCCAACAGAAGGCCTTTTCTAAACAAAGGCTCATGAGAGTTTGTTTTTGATTTGCAAGATGCCCATAAAACTCGAAGCAAATATTTGTTCTGCATTACACAAAACAAGAATTTAATTGCTTGTTTTATATTGTCTTGATATTTTCCTTTAATATCTCCAAAAATAAGGTACGATGACAGCAACCTAGCAGACTTCCCAACTGTCTGCACTCATTACTGGCACTGATAATCAAGACCCTGATTCAGCAAAGTTCTTCAGTGTCTGCCCTAATTTTAAGCACAAGTAGTTGTACAAAGTCAACTCATCATTTTCCATATCTATATCTCACAGTATTGTGTTACAGCCAGACTGTCCTTAACCACATGCAGAGTGGTTTTGCTGGTGAGCACATCTCCATGAGTTTTGTCTAAGTCAGGATTCAGTAAATGATGTAATGTTTAATGGGCTGTTCCTTACAAAGCAACTGCTGCTCCCATGGAAGTCAGTGGCAACACTGTCTTGCTTTCAGTGATAACAGAAATAGGCTCCAGGGGAAAAGATTATGGGGATTGTATTCATTTCAATAGAAATATTGACTAGTCAAACACAATAACATAAAATGCCTTTGTTTCATCAATAACCTAAACACTTTTCTAACAAAAATGTGCAATAGTTATGCTTTAAATGCTACCAGTGTGCATCCTGTCTCACTGGTGTAAATCCCTAACCCCTTGAAATCGGTTTCTGCAAATACTGTTGAACCAGAAAAGATGCTGAATGGCAGGAGGGGTTGGGAAAGAAAAGGAAGGAGGTCTCTGTTTTTAGCCATTTTTAGAAAGCAAGGAAGTGATAATGTCAGAACAAGATGTACTTTTTAGGAGCAATCATTCATTCACTACTGTCAAGATTGCTATAACCTATAGGAAATGCATCTATTTAGTGTTCTTGTACGACCCTAGTGTGGGGAAGGGAGCTTTAAACCAAACTGTCAGGTCTGTGCTTTGCAAGTTCAACAGCAAACCCACTCACCAACTTTGTATGAGTGTAAATATATACTGGGAAATAGAACCATCACTGGCAGACTCACCAAACCCAAACTCTCATTTCAGAGCAGACCTTCAGAAAGCTAAATGGTGTGTGATGCAGCCAAGTGGATTAATTTACACCATGATCATTTCAAAATGCAGGGTTTAACTGTGAGCGAACCTGTGCCTCTGGATTGTTTGCTTGCTGTATTTGTTTTATTTGGTAGGATGAGAGCAAATGGCCGCAGAGGTGGGTGATTTCCCTCAACCAACACACAGGTCATTAAGAGGTTATGGCAGTTGGTGTGAATGGCAGTGTTTTGTTCTGAGCAGTCAGTGATGATGGAGTCCCTCCCTCCGTCACTGTTCCTGCAGCTGCAGAAAGCAGCCTGGTGGGTAGCGGCTGGCTGCACCAGCAGCTCTGGGTGAAAGCAGGGAATGACTGTGGACACCTTCCCCCGTGATCCAGTCCTGGACAGGGGCCATCACCTGCACCCACTGCTGGGCACGGTATTCCTGCAGCTGCCCCCTTTCTGAGAGGGAAGGTGGGGGTGGTCACCCAGGTGAGCAGTGAATCCATTTCCTGCTGCCAGTTTGCAGGATCAAAGTGGATCGCAAGCCATTTTATATCTCTGAACACTGGTGAGAGATGGTTGTGCAAGATGACAGCTTCATAAGAGCAAACAGTGTCATCAAAGACTACCAGATTTTTGTTCCTAGCCATACAATAAGGCCAACATACAGACATCCTCTGACATCCTACATTCAGGAGCAAGGAAATGAGCATATGGGCGAATAAAGGCTTGTGTCTGTCAGCTCAGTGGCTGGATCAAAAATACAAGTGGGAGGAATTGGCTTAAAACGGAGGGAAGAAGCAGTGGCCTTTCAGGAAAGACAGGCCTGCGGATTCCCGCAGGGATACCAAGGAATGGTTCCTTCTGTCCAGGCTGTGGTGGTTGTGGGCTGGTGGTGACCATAATGGAAGCTGCAGCTGTGGTGCACGGTACCAAATGTGTTTTGTCTTGAAGTGTCCACCCAAATGCAGTGAGAGTGACAGATTACAGCTAGGCCTTGCTACCTATAGATATATATTCCTTTGTTGGGGTGTATTGCCTCGTTTAGGAGAATTTAGCAAAATGGTTGAGACTCAGTCTGCTCCTGTGATCTGAGATGGGGGCAGCTAAGTCAAGCCTTCTGTCTTGGCAAAAGATCCAGCAATAACCAGAGAACTCTGCCAGCGGTGGGATACGTGCTGGGCACTGGCTGTGCTTGGCTGTTTCACTAACGTGCTGCTCTGCTGACAGCCCTGCTACGATGGCCTGCTAATGTGGTGAAGGGCCCCGAGTGATGTGGAAGTGCTCAAGTGCAGCAGCTTCAGAGCCACGTTCCTTCATTCATCTTAAGAACCGATGCAGTGGAAGCACTTCTACATCCTTAGGTTATTTGGTGCTTGGACTCGCTGCTGTCTAGATTTAATTTGCAATGATGAAATACAGTTCGTGTGATGTGTGGAAAGGTCTGATACCGCTGTGCTGCGCAGGAGCGAGGAGCAGGATCCTGCTCCATTTCAGGCTAATTGAGTAAGAGAAATGCGATGAGATTGAAGAGAGGGGAGGGAGAAATCTTCTCTGATTCACAGAGAAAGCCTAATGAAAGTGAAAGGCCGGTGCTGGTGCTCCCCTGTCAGCACCTCTTCAGACGGCCCCGTGTTCACGCTGGTGCTTTGAGTCTGGCTTTGCCGGCACGGGAGCCTCCCCAGCAACCCCTTCCCTGCTGCCCCTGTGGTGCTGGCCAAGGTGGAAGCGCTAAGGCCAACACCTGGGGAAATCCCCTGTTATTTCCAAGCCAGACTTGGTGCCTACGGTCCTTCAGGAGCTCTCCCTTGCATAGTGCAGCTCCTCTCCAGGCTGGACAAGCTGTGGCGCTTGGAGGACCGAGCAGACCTGGCCAGCAAAACACCTCATGGCTCACGTGCGGCGAGCACGGGGCTGCGCTCGCGGGTAGGGAAGCGACTGGCACCGTTTGAAACTCAAGGGCTAAAATAGCTGTCTCAAAAATGTCGATAATTCCTTAAATGTGGGTGGCATGTAAATTGCCACCACATATTCAAAGAGTGACAAAGATTTAGAGTGCTGGGGCGAACTGAGTTTACAGCTTGTGTAAGGGCCAGAGCAGTGTCGGGGAAGCAATTATTTTAACCGTGAGGATGGTGGCATTCCTTTTAAGCCCATCTATTTTTAAAAAATAATTTTAAAATAACTTTGACATTTTGTGTGCGGAACTGTTGAGAAATTCCTTACATAACATTTCCTCAGTGAAATATTAGAGCTTTGCTGGTCTGAATCGGAGTGCAACTGTTTGCTCCACTTACTGGATTCCCTCCTCCGCCCCCTCTCACCTCCCCTTCTTCCACATTGAAAAATAAAATATAGATATGGCAAACTGTTACAAATCTAAATTCTGCAGCCATAAATAGTGTAGCAAATAATTTTTACACTCTCTCTTCCCTTCCTCTTCACTGAAATGTATTTGAAACGCAATTACTGTGTTTAATGATTCAATTTGCGAAGACTTTGTCACTAGGACAATGAAAGTGGCTCAAGTGTGATAAAGCAAACATACCAATAAACCAGGTTTTTATTGATTTGTAGGAAGCTCAATTGTCTGGGAGAAAGTGAGCTGACATCACCCCCTGCTCCCATTGGAATGCAGTGATAAGTGTCAGCCGATTTTTCTTACAGGCAATTTCTCTGGCGATGTGATGTCTGGCTGCAAATTTTAAAGTAAATGACATTCTGCAATCTGGTAGGGATGTGAGGTAAAGTCTGCATTATTTGTTTTAGCATTTAAAATAATTTTGTGTCTGAATTTCTCTAGTGTCTAGACAAGATGTATTTCTTGCCTGCTGAAAATATTAAAATTTTGTACTGTACACTCAGCACAGCTACTTTGATAGTAAACATACAGATTCAATTTAAGATTTTTAGACTCATTTTTACAGCATACTATATTATTATTGCCACTGGGGGAGCCAGAATAAATCTAATTTGGGTCGTCAAACACAGTGCCACTCTGTGCAGGCCGAGTTGCCACGGCATTTTCCTTAAAAGCCTCTCAAAACGTGCTCATTTGCTCTTGTGTTTTGCTGTCCCCCAGCACAAATGCAGCAGCATCTGATGGGGAAGCTGCTAGAGTAGCTGTGCACGCAAAGCATAATATGATCGCAACAGGAAAATGAACAGTCTCTTAAATGTATAGCTGCTTTATTCTACATGTTCCTTGGCTTTACAGGGTCTCTTTGATCATTCTAGGCAGGCAGGCAGTCTAAGGAATATGAATACCTGCAGCTGCATGGAAAGATCCGGGGTGAGGGAACATTGAGTTCAATTCCTGGTCCTTCTGGTGACTGTCTTCAATCCCCAGCAATTGCCTCAGTAGTAATTTGTTACGTCTTTCATTCTCGGGTTTGAATGTGCATGAGTAGTGTCTGACGTAGGCAAACAAGCAAGGCCTTTTCTGTTCTGGTTTTAGATCAAAGCCTGCAGCACTTCATTTCTTACTCTGTTTCTATGATTGCGCGTGGAATCCCTGCAAAGGTCAAGTGCTTCATTCTAGGACATCTGCACTGAACTGCTTTGTTATCCCGAGCACTGCCCAGTGATTGTTTGTAGAAGAGCCAAGACGGGAAACTGGCAGGTCCTTTGTTTCTATAATTTCCAAACTCTCTTTTGAAAATCATGAGCCACCTTGGGGGAAGAGAAATCATGAGACTGGGTTAAATCAATGTACCTTAAATTTATTTTGTCTTCTCTCTTTTTCTCTAGTTCTCTAGTTCTGAGAACTAGAAATAGACTTTTTCAAAAATGAAAGATGAGTTTGCTTTGCAATGCATGAATTTAGTAGCTAGGGCTTTAAACAAAGCAGAGCCATGAAATATCATGAGACTTACGATTAAATGGGGATTCTGGCAACTAGTCCAACAGTGTCTGAACCTCTTCTATGACTGAAGCTCCACAACCTCTCCAGCTTGCTAGCAGACCACAGTATTCCCAAATGCCTAACCTGTTGCAATAATAGCTCAGTCTTTCTTTTCCTGCCCATCAGAGGACAGATGATTGTTTCTTCCTTGGCAACAGCCTTTTACATATTTCAAGTGATATCATATCTATCTTCAGTCTTCTCTGCTTTGAACTAAGTGCTAAGATCAAAGGTTGTATCTTGTACTGCAATTTAAAACTATCCTACACAAAGGCACAAATTTCCTCCTGGAGGTTGTTTCTTTCCCTGCTTGCAGGGCATATGTGTGGACTTGTTAGCAGGGACTTAATTCTAACCTAGTTTCCCTGACATGGAAACTAGGGAAGAGCAGGATGTCCTGCCTGTACCCCTGCTCCTGGCAGTTCTGATCCTGCCTTACTCTTTTGTGCATTTCTGCTTTCAAACTGCGTGCGGGTTTTGTTTTTTGTTTTACATTTAGTCTATTTGAACAGACAAAATACCTTTTTAAAGGTGACACTAACATAATTATAGGGGCTCACATAAGCTGGGTAAACACTGGCAGAAATACTTACATCAGCAAATAAATAATAGAAGGTAAGCTTTGTACCTAGGAATTTCTATGTTGAGACAACACTGAGTAAACAAGATGCTAGTGCCTTAAAAGCAGGTGAAGAGAATGTAATTGGGAATGTGTGTGAAAGCAGTCTTGAATTCAGAGATGTTCCCCTACAAAGGTGAACGTCTTTACCAAAAGCACAAAGAAGAGTGTGTGTTACTAGGAACAGGGACTTCTCTGAAGGAGAAGATTCTGTCACCACAGAAAAGAAGGGACAGAATCGGTGCTAACCATTTCATTTTGGGAAACTGGGGAGCTAATCTGTATTTTTCTGCCCAGCTGTATGAACAAAATACCTGGCAATGCAACCAGTGACTGATGAGAAGACATGGCCATGATAGGACTCAAGTCATTTGAAATACGATTTGCAGAATAGGGCTGGGTGCTATTCTGATAGAATAGACAGCCTGGGGACAGGGTGAGGTTATCAAGGTTGATTTTTTTGACAGCAATCATTTTGGTGCAACTTTTGTTGACATCCCTTTTGAAAAGCTGCTCGAACTACCCTTTGGCAGATAGCAAGGCCTTCAATTACAAAGTGCTCAAAAGCTCATCCAAGCATTTCAGCTTGTCTCATCTCCAAATTGCTTTTTATTGTAAACTCATGGTCAACATTTAATGGGGAAATTAATTACCAAAGAAGTGATAGAGAAGGGGATAGCTTTTTCATTTTTGCAGGAAACTAACATATGACATCCCAAGAATAAGCAGTGTGGCTCTGCAATTCCTCAGAGTGCTGCACAGATATGGAGGAAATTTGAATAATTTAAAAATCAGGCATTACTACAGAATGATTGAGGAGTTTGCATTTGGGCAAAACTAGAATAATAAATTTTTCCTTTTCCTCTTTCTATTGTGATACAAATTAGATTTTGTATCTATCTATCTGCACACACTGGCAAAAAAGTAGTTTGATAAAACTCTACTTTTCTAGTATTTCATGTAATAAGAAGCAGTAATCCTGTGCAGAAAGGGCTTTGTGAAAATGCAGAACAGTGCAGTCCTAAGCACAGGAGAGAGGCATCGCGTTAGCCTCACATCAGAACTGCTGTTTTATTATTACAAGGCAGACACATAACAAATTGATAGGTTTCTGTTAAGCTTTTTGCAGGCAATTTTCCCCTTGCTCTTATAAAGTCTGGCTGGGATTCATCTCACCCACTTGGAGTTGTCTGCAAAGCAGACATCCCTGTGCAAAAGTCTCCAACTTTTTTTTGTAGTCAGTGAAGACAAATAGACGCTTGAAGGTGATGTTCACCTCTACTTGTATTTGGCTATTGAGTAAGATTGGATGAGTCACACTCCAAGTATGATTGTCCTTTGAGTATAAAGGAAGTCCAGTCAACCAGCTCAGATAGAGACACCTGAAATTATGTACTATTTAACCCTCCTTATGTGTATATGCATAAAGAGCTTTCACTTTGAGGAAGGATTTGCAAATCTTAAAATTAGTGGCATGCTCTGGTGCTCATTCATTATTTTTTTGTCCTAATCTGCCTTTTCTCACATGTTGTTTGAACACTATAGGGACTTCAAATTTACAGCTCATGCATGCTTTAGAATTTAGGATCTCAGGGCTGTTCCCTCCCAATTGCTGGCTGCATTGAAGACTGACAGAAGCCGCTTGCTGCCAACGTGCTGCTGAAAATCTGCACCTCCCATTCTCAGTAAACCTGGAGTGGCCTCTGGCTGCCATGCTGGAACACACCCTGTGAGTCAAGCTGAGGATGGAAACCGTCTTCCAGGTTTCTTTTTTTCCCTGTGCACATGTCTTGTATCAGGTGCTAGGAGGGAAGGGAAAAGGGAAAGGTCTGAGGACCTAACACAGCGCTGGAGAGAGACATCGAGGAGCACAGGGCTATGAGCAAGAGAGCCACTGCTGGAGCCACCAGCTCCTAGGGACAGAGCCGTCCGTGACTGCCGCCTCCACTGCATCACACGGACCGTGTCCACAATCGTGACTTTGGGACTGTGCTCTAGGTGAGGCGGCTGCTCCACTCTGTGTGTCTGCAAGTCCCTGAGATGCTGCTTTCTCCTGGCCGGGTTTCTGCGCTGGAGTATAGAGGGTGCAACTCTTGTGCCTCTAGGACCTTAAAACTACGGTACGTTATCAGACTAAGGCAAAAAGTGAGTAATTTTAGGTCTTACTTGTCCCTCGGTGAATGCTGTAGGTAATTAGTACATGACAGATACGGTCTGAGTTTCGCAGATGTTCATTTTTAGGTTCCTGGGATGTCTGCCTTCACCAAAAATCTCAGGCGTTTCTTGACCTTTCTAAAAAGTCAAACAGCCGCGCACATGCTCTCCATACCTAGAAAACAGTATACTTAGAAAGCTGCAAAGCTGATGGATTTGTCTAGTTAAAACATCAGTCTTCCTATAGGACTAATTGGCTTCATGCCAGTTCTTGAAGAATGAAGCTGTTCCAACGTGTAATCAAGTAACTCCTGAGGGCCCCCAACTGCTACCTTAATATAGCCATACCTGCCGCGGCACCGAGAGGGCTTTCATTGTCAGCCAAGCAGAACAATGTCCCTTTGGAGAACAGCAGCTTTGGAGTAGAAATGTATTTGTAGCTTTCTCCAGTTTTGGGGGGAGGGAATCCTCACACTATAAACAAATGGAGATTTTTATATCAATTGTTTGTGCCTTAATTATTGCAAAGAATAATTAACTAATCCCACAAGGGCTTGGAATAGGTTGTAAAGCATGCACGACTTGGTCTTTCGTTCTGCATTAGCGAGCTTGAGATTTGTGAGGAAGAGAAAAGGCATTGGGCTCTGTTCTCTTACGGGATTTAACCTAGATTTTGTTAAACCCATGATAACTGGTGACGCCAGCTACACACCACCTATTTCTGGAGCCTGTACACGTCTATGTTTCATTGTGGGTGTTTGTCACATGCTTAGATCAAAATTAAGAGATAATGGTGCATAATCAACGTTAGTTAACCCCAACTTCTAGTGGCCTCTGGGCAGTAAAGCTGTGCCAATAATGTGCAGAGAGCATCAACTCTACCTTGGCCCTTGAGCTTAGCTGTAGCCTCCTATTATTACTAATTATTATGATCTCTTAAGGTTGCAAGGAGGCTTTAGCAGGCTATTTTTTTTACAGAGTTCCTGTGGCTGCCCTATTCCAGAGGCAATTGTGGACACTAGCTTCTAAATTCCTACCTTTTGCTACTAGGACTGTGTCTGGGAACCCTCACAGCGGCCAAGGGATTTATTTTTACCTAGATGCACTAACGGAAGCAGAACAGGATCTCATGGAGCTACCCAGTTCAAGCCTCTGCCCTATGGCAGTAGTGGCTTTGCTTATATCACTTGTGTTATATCATTGTCCAGCCTCTCTTAAGTACTTCCAAAATCAAAATCTCAACAACCACTCCAGATAATTTATCCAATGTTTTCTTCCTCTTACAGTTAGAAAGCTTTTCCTTGTTATTTAAGACCAAGATTTCTCAGCCTGTTGACACTGTTTTTTCCCTAATTCCTCTGCAGTTGCCTTTTATAAATTCTTCTTTAATGGAACTACTCGAGTGCTCTCAGACTCCTGTCCAAGATCTAGGAAACCTAACGTATACAGATACTGATTGTGATTGCTTTCCTCTGGCCTCTCTCCATCTGCTCCAAGTTTCCAAGTAGTTCTTAATGCATGGAAGGAGCACTTCTGAGGAGCCCTTCAGTGCTTCCTTTGTAGGCCCCGGGGGATTCTCCAATTATCTCTACTCTGTCAGAGTAGTTGTTGTTTTGGCCACACCAGGTGCCAGCTGCCTCCAGGACCGTCTGCAGCTCTGCCCCATAGGTTCTTATTCTGGTTATTGCTGCTCAAGTGATAGCAATATCTTGCACTCTGCTGAGAAATATTTGATTTTTCTAGCTTGTCATTATTTTTGAATTCTAATCCTCCCTTTTATGGGCTTTGATCCCTCGCATCCTTGTGTTGGCTGCAAATTTATAGTCTAAATTCTGTTGTACACTGCAAGTCATTAACAGAATTATCAAATACAATGAGACCTAGAACATGTCTTCTGGGGTATCTGCTCAGGATATTCTTCCAGTTTGACAGAGATTCCTTGGTAAATGCTCCCTTCAATAGCTTTGCAGCTTCTTGCACCCACCACTGAGTTGCTTCATTAAGACCATGTTTCTTAGTTTGCCTATGAGAATGTCATGTGAGTCAGAGTGAAAAGACTTGCTTAAATCAAGCCATGACAACTGTTTCTCCTCTATCCCTGGGCCTGTTATCCTGTCATGGAAAGAGCAGAGCTTGATTTGACATGATCTGTTCCCAGTAACTGCATGTTTGTGCTTACTCACTTTCTTGTTATCTCTGTGGCTTCGCAAATGGTTTGGTTCTTTTGTTTCAGTATCTTTCCAGAAGCTGCAGTTTTGGTGCCAGCCTGTAGTTCTCCAGCTCCCTCTCTCCTGCTTTACACCGGGGGCTGCGTTTGCCTTCTGCCAGGCTGCGGGCCCTTCGCTGCCTTCTGAGTCCTCACAGACGGCTCTGGAGGTGCTGTAGCCTGTTGCCGAAGCACCTGAGGGTAGATGGTATCAGAGGCAGCTGAGAGACCTGCAGCTCTCGATGCTTCTAAACAAAATCTGCCCTCGTGTCAGCGGTGAGGGGCAGTTCCTGGGCTAGTTGCCCACCTTGGCCTGACCCAGCAGGGCAGGCCAAGGTGGGTCTCGCTCTTCTAGCTGCTTGCCCATGGGTGCATGCAACACAATTTTATTTTATTTTTTTTAAGATTATGCTTAGAACACCAGGATGTCCTTATTTTGGAGATTATGAAAACATGAGATGAGCAGGCTGTCTATAAAGAGAAGAGGTAGAGAAAAAGTAAGAACATACATGCAGGACTGGAAAAGTGCATGGACAGGGAGAAACGGGCAAACTGGATACAGTCCATGATTTATTTGATTTTATTTTAATTCTTTCTAAAAGGAAAAATTGCTTTGTACATTTCTACCCTCTGTAGTTGCGCAGATCAGTTGATCTCCTTGACTGACCATTGAGAGAAATAGGTTTGGTTTGTCAGCAGGGATGAAGCTCCTGCATTCAAGCCCTTGGGGCAGAGATGCCCAACATGTTTCTTAAATGTATTTCAAAGACAAATGTGGGGATTATCCATGAAGCCACCCTACATGGCTTTGCATCCGTTCATGAAACTGATATTTCATGAAGATTCACAAATTTGGTCCAAAGTGAAGCATCCCTGTGAATTTCTTGCAGAGTTTTGCTGCAAAATATAGTTTTCTAGCTTGGAAACATCTTTTTTTTTTTTTTTTTTTTTTTTTTTTTTTTTTTTTTTTTTACTAGCAGAGCTGCTCCCAGGAGCAAATCTAATAGACTGATTCACCCAAGTTGTCTTAATCCATTGGGGAGTCTCTCATTAACTCTACAGAGTGCTGGGACAAGCCTCCAAAGGCTCAGTCTGAAGTGAGGTAAAAGCCTTGTCTGTGTCTTGGGGCTGGCACACAGTTACCTGCTCCTCCGAGTGCAGCTGCAGCAATATATTTAATGCTGCGTGTCACAATGTACTTCCAAACTGCCTTGTAGTTTAGTAAAAAAATCCATTAAGTGCTAGGTTTCCTCCTTTGAAAGAAATAGCAGTTTAGCCTGATATATTCTGAAAAGGGAACGCTGTCTTCATGAGTGCATGGGCATCCGCACTTGGAGGGATGAGACGTAGTTCCAACTTTCTGTTGCTCTGGTTTACAAGGCTGTCCAGATCTGTAAGGGAAAATGCGCTCTGAACCTGAGCAAAAACCCAATTAAAACTCTGTGTTGCTCTGAAATAAGAGTAGTCAATTAGGATATTAATCAGAAGTGGAAGGGGCTGCTGATTTCAGTAGATCGTAAGTGTGGAGCCAGACTATGAACATGATGGAAACCTCTCAGCTGAAAGTTTCTGTCTATTTTTAGAGGATTTGAGTATTTGAAGAATAAAAAAATGACAAAGGCTGGGGAAAAAATAGTTCAGCACAGGCAGCAGCAAGATGCTGAAGAGGTGCCCCAAATCATTCCCTGTTTTTCGTCCTGGGCATTCCCTGCAGAAACACCGTCCTTTGGAGCTGTGGAGCTCAAGACCAGGCCCTGGCATCGTGGAAGTGTGGCCAGAAACGGCCTCATGGTGGGGCTGTTCAGTGGCTGTGCGGAGCGGCCGGGGCAGGACAGAACTTTGCCCACGAAAGCCTAAAGCAAAGGCGGATGGGGAAAGCCCTGGAAAAGCTGGAGAGGGGGTTTTGAGGATCTGTCCAC
Organism: Crypturellus tataupa; assembly: GCA_034781795.1. Lineage (NCBI taxonomy): Eukaryota > Metazoa > Chordata > Aves > Tinamiformes > Tinamidae > Crypturellus > Crypturellus tataupa. The sequence continues at coordinate 3,730,620 of JAWLRI010000180.1, read as the reverse complement.
CTTTCATCCTAGTTCTTCATGCAACCATCTGCTGTAGATGCCCTTAGACCAGTCAGAATCTTGCAAATCCAGCTCATCTCTGGGTTGTTGAGACCTTTTTGGGTTGTGTGCCTCCGAACAGCTCTGCTGAGCCATGGGTACTGTGAGCCCAGCACTGGAGGCACCAAGTGGTCAGTGATTTTTATGATAAGTTTTTGAATGCAGCGTTGAGTGTGGAGTCACGCACATAAAAGGGACTGAATCAAAATTTAATCAACATTTTTATTCTGTTCTTCAACTTGTGCTCATTGTTTCATATCTGTAAGCATGCTGAAGCCTGGAGTGATTGAGGGGGCTTGCTGTCATCGCAGCTCAGTCTGCTCTTCACGCTGAGCACTTTATGTTTCTCTGCCTGGAAAATTTCAAATAAAATGTCAGTCTGTGCATCTCATTAATCTGCTAACAACTAAGTTAAGGTCTAAGTGCTTTAAAAATACAACAGATTTTAAGTTCAAAGATGCAGTTCAGGCTAATGCAGTTCAGGCTAGAGTCTTTTCATCTTCTCCATCCATCTATCCTATCTGTCGGCAGTCTTGCTGCAATACACTTTTCCAAGCCTAATGTAGAAAGGCAATGAGGTTTCACTGGTCAGCTCCAAAGCAGAAGAAGGTACTTGAAGCAGAATCAATACTTTTGAAAGACAAGAGAGTTACAAAAGGCTTTTTCTTTGAAGACATATGTCCAAGTGTCATAAGAAAACACCACCTTTGACATTCACTTGGCACCACTGCTGGCAATCGTGGTTGAGTCTTCAGCCTACGTAAGCCTAAGAGACTGAGTTCTGCTCATCTCCTTAAGGAGAGAGTCGTCAGGTCAAAGGAGTGAGAAGCTGGTGTGACTTGTAAATCCATCGTCAACCTGTGCTGTGAATGGGCACTCACTCTCCTGGGAAGCCGGTTCAGCCTGGCCAGATGCCCATTCCACACATCGTGTGTCATTTCAGTTCCTTAAGCACTCAAAAGACCATGTATTGTCTTTTCTTAATGCCATGTTTATAGATGCATGTTTGTGTGTTTGTGTAAGCTACATATTATTATTTACAGCTAGCTCTGTATCCTTTGCTGCTACTTCCTCCTCCCTCTTTTGTTGCATTATACACCATATTTTCATGCCATATGCCATTTAAGCTGCACCTTTATGTGTACAAAATGTGTACCTAATTTGCATGCACAGTTACTACCATTGCAGACAAAGGCACCGAGTGAGTAGGCATATTTGCATGCAATTATCTGATTTGCTTGCCCAATTGTGGTGCTTTGCATATGTAGATTATGCGCACAGTTGTACATTTACATTTTTGAAAAACTAGCCTCAATGGTTTATTAAAATAGCTTTGAGTTTCCACTTATAAAATATTGAAGATCCTAGAACCCCTCTGGCTTTCCAGTGTTATATCTCCTCAGTAAATGATCTCCACATTTTTACATTCTCCCTCTCTCTCCCCCTCTACCTCTCAGTACTCAGGAGAGGTTTAGTCTGCAGATTTATACATCCATTATTTCAGGGTATATTTGATCTTCTCCATATGCCTCTGTTAATCCACCTTAGCTGTAAGTAGAGAAGAAAAAAATTCCCTTGCTTAACTTTCAGAGGATATTCTACCTATCCCAGGCTCTGTTTTCCATTTAAACTCAGATTTTCATCAATGTATTAATTCTGAGGGAACTCAAAAGGTTCTTTTCCTAATAGAGATTTCATCAGTTGATATGGGTAAATCCAGGACTCTAATGTGTGCTCTGGCGCTGCTTTAGTACGAAAGGATCCAGTGCGTCTCTGAAAGCATCTTAAAACTTTCCTGAGAACAGACCTAGTAAGAGGAAAGCTGCCAATTTGGTCTCTGTGCCTTAAGTTCTTTCAGATGTGAAACTTTTCTGTAAACTCTCCATTTATCATACCTTCAGCACCCTGAGACTTAGCTGCTCTCACCAGTATCACCAGCAAAATTGCTGATAACTTCACTAGCTGGATTGTATCTCTAGCCTGGGATAAATGGTCCCAGAGTGCTTGGTGCTGCATATCCCTCTAATATCTGTACAAGGAATGTAGGTCGGTGATCTGAAGTTTTATCTGACCACGCTGAAACCTCAGATACTGCTCATGCTATAGGAAACTCCTCGGTAATCAGCAGGAGAGAATCTCGGGAGAAGCTGTCATACAGAGGAAGCAGGATGGCCATTTTTCATGGTGTTTAGAGAAGAAGTGAATGCCTGGAACAGTGACTGGACTGCAGGGATACTTTATAACTGGCTGCAGTAACCCCACCTGGAATTCAGACAGCAAAAGCCTCTACATGTTTTGTTTAACTAACATCTAAGTTACCTGCAGTTTACAGAACCAACCTGGTGTCTGTATCACAACAGTGAGGCTGGTCCCTGTTCCTTATAAGTGAACTGAAAACAAACCCTTTCATGCACAGATGTTGTAAAATATCTAAATATTCCATAGTTTGTTCATGAAAAGAGATGGTTTAGCAACTGAATGGGCAGAGTGAGGGAAGTGACTGTGCACAGGGGGCAACACTGCCTGCTACTGACTTGGACAAGTGATGTTCACAGCAGGCAGTGAGGGTCTCCTGGGCGTACAATGAGGGGCTGCATTTGCTTCAACCTACTGGAGAAACATTATTGTGGTACAGGGCAGATGTGAGAAACTTGGGATTGGCATCACCTAGAGCATTTGGGGAAAAATGTAGAATGGACTCTGGGTGTTATCTGTTTGCGTGATGTCTCTTGTTCAACCTCTGATGTGAGCAGATCAAAAATTAAAAAAAAAAATGCATAGGAAAAAAAAAACCTTAATCTCCTCGCCAGACAAATTGTTTGATTAGATCACTTCTATCCGCAGGTTCTAAATCTATTCAGAGAAAAAAATTGCTAAATGGTTGCTTACTTTGTCCCTCTGCTTGCATCTGTTCTAGCAGATGTCTCGGGTGCATATTTATGTGGGTTTCCTGAGCATACCTTTTGGTCTTTTTTCTCTGACCTTCTCACAGCTGTGACTTTCTCCTGTGGCTCTGTAGCAATATGCTGCTGTCGTCCTTTTTGAGAGAAAGGGTAGAAAACCAAGTGGAGGGAAGTATGGGAGTGAGATGAATCGAAGCTCCCTGGGGGCTGTCTGCACTTTTGATGTTTGTTATAGGTTAACTTCAGCTACTTTGAGTAAATAAGAACGGGGTCCACTGATGATCATTCTTTGTGACCATAAATCATCTGGCATTTTGAGGTTTTAGCATTTAAGCATTTAAGATTTTTTCTACACGTGGGAAATAATATGTTGTAGGAACAGGCAGAGCTGGGTGTTCTCCAGCCATGATCTATGGCTATTGCCCAGGTCATGAGGGGCACCTACCTGTGAGGAAAACCAGGCATAGGGACACAGGTGAGATTCAGGGTCTGAGAGGTATCCTGTAATGTTTGGGGAAACACGGATGATATGTATGGATTGCAGTCATTAGCCCAGCTCATTCCAGGAGCCTCAAATGTACAAACTCACAGATAACTCACAGTGCCTTTGGAAGCAGCACTGAACCAAGCCATGCTGATATATTTCCCTGATTAAAGAAGCCCACAGAGAGTTTGAGATGAGATGTCCTACTGGCAAGGTGATTTCCTTGGGGCTGTGTTGCAGACTGGCCTCACTGTCATCCCAGAGCTCGGTTGCAACCTCCTTTACCCTGCTGTGCCCATCCACCGCACAGAGCCTTTCCAGGATAGGCCTTAGAAGATTCCTTGGTTGCAGTTGCTTTCTCCTTTTCAACTTGAGAAGCGCATTCCTGCCAACCTAAACGCTAACGTAGCCAGAGCCAGCAGTAATCCTGGCGACTGTTCCCCCTGTGGAGGCTCCTAGCTGGTTCTTCCTTCCCAGGGAATCTGCCTGCTCCCTCAGAGGCCAGCAGCCTGTTCCGTGTATGCAGCGTTGGTTTTGTTCAGGGCACCGTGACCCTGATGCTCGTAGATGAGACTTATAAAAAGGAATTGAGAAGAAGATTCCTCGCCCAGCACACGAGCAGGGGCTGCCTCATGTTCCCCCGAAGTGAGAGCTTCCCTTTCGCTGGCGCCTGGTGCTCCCCGCCAGCCATGGCTGTGCTCTGCCTTTGCCACCTCACAACTTTTAAAGTTCATTAAAATCAAATTTAGGGTTTGCTTTTATGCCAGAACACAGCTTTTAAAGGCTAGTCAGAAATTACCTGGAAATATCCCTCTTTGCACAGGAAACCGTATATAATTATAACATATTATTGCCTGCCTGTACGTGCCACTGAGTTACTCAGTCCCAGGTTATTATTGAGTTAGGAGACAGATTTTTCTATTGAAGCTCAAACATCCAGGACCCTCAAATCCCTGCAGGCTACACGTGCAACCGAATTTTGACCATATTTTACTCTTTGACCTGCTTTCCCAGTGCTCTGTGCTTTGAACAGTCATCTTTAAGCAAGTGTCTGCAGTTCCCGTAGATTTATCCTTAGGAAATGTAACAACAAGCCCCTAGCATCAAATTTTGTCATTTTGAATAAAGAAAAATATTTTTAAATCCAGCTGCAGCAGAGAATCTACATTGGGTTAAACTATGAATTCTAGTTTACCGAGCATCTTGCTTTGCAATCCCTATGGCCCTAAAAATGAAACAGGCTATAAAAGCACTGATGGTTTCCATTGTCCAAAGTGACAGAGAAAACCGAAAATGTATGTGGAGAGCATCAATCGAACAGCTTTTTGCAATCACTGAAATAGGTTTTAATACAGTATCATATACAGTGGTGAGAGTGTGTGTGTGTGTGTGCGCACAAGTTTGTAGCATTTCATATAACCTTGCAACTGAACACTTCTAACTGCTGCAGAAGTGCAGTCAAGATGCAAGCATTTTCTGTTAGTAAAATAACAATACACTCAAATAAAAAGCAGTTTTTCAGTATGCAGCTTTATTAGTTAATAGGCACAAGATTTTAAATGTGTTCTTTATTTCTTTAAGAAATAATAAAGCTGTTCTTTATTCAGCATAGTAACAGCAGTATTCTCAGATACAGGAAGTTATTTTTCAAAAAAGAAAGTACTGAACAAATTGGTCTTTTCTCTAGTTGGAAAAAAGAAGTGAAAATGCAGTGACCTAAATAATGGAAGGGTTTGGAACCATGAGGGAATAGATAAAATTGATCCGTGTAAACTCCTCACGTTCAAACAAAGAGAATACAAAGCCTGTAATTAGAAGAATGTATTTAAAAGACCTGGAGTGATTGGTTAAGAAGGATGCTATTGCCTCGACAGCAGGAGGCCTTGAATCCAGGCTCCCTGATGAAAATGTGAACTATAGCACATAGACATGAGGTGGCACAAGCGGGTGTCCTGGTCAGGAATACCCAAAGCCTCAAAATCAGAATGTGGTGACTGAAAGTTTCTCACCACGTCCAGCCTTTCAGTGGGAACAGCGATGGTAAAACTCTAACTTGATGAGCTGATGAAAGGGATTAGATGTTATAGTTGTCTCTTTTGGATAATGCTGTTTGTCATCATCATCCACAACCTCAGGATAGAAGGGGCTCTCAGTAAGCGCGCTCTTACCGCAAAGAGAGGTGCACAGCATCAAAACACGTTTCCAAAGGGGCAGTTCAATCTCTATCCCTGGGAATGGTCAAAACTCAACTGGACGAGGCTCCGAGCTGCCTTTGGGTTTCACCCTGCTTTGAGCAGAGAGTTGGACTAAACGACCTCCAGAAACAGCCTGTACTTTTCTATATTAATCTTTTTACGACTCTGTATTTATTCAGACATTAGAAAGGAAAGCATGTGGATGTCTCCTTTGAAAGTAACTTTCCAAGGGCATCCTCCAAAATATGCTCTGAGCGACTGAAATTTGGTTGTTCCCGGAATCAGGGTGTCATATGGGACACAGGGAAGCAAAATGACTGTGCTCCAGCAGCCAGATGAGCTAAGGGAGCTGCCAGTAGGTGAACTGATTCAGAGGAATTCAAGAATGATGACATAAGAGATGCGCAGAATGTGAAATGGTTACCAAAGGGCAATGTAGTAACTGAGAGAGTACTTTTATTTGATTCATTGTTTCCAGGAAAATGGTCAAGTTTGGTGTAGAACTCTCCCCAGTATAGTAGCTTTTTTAGGGAACTTTTTTTTTATGCTTTTCCATATCAGCTTTCTTTCCCATAGCCAAATGCCTGGGGTGAGCTGGCATGTCAAACACAGCCAGGTTTGACACTTACACAGCAGATGTGTATGTGTATATATGGTGACCATGGTTTGAATGCAAACGGTATAATTATTGAGTTGATAGTTGACTCTGACCACACAGGGACATTAGGCACATAATTGTACCCCTAAACTGTCTTAAAATCTGGCCTTAAGATCACTTTTTAAATTATGAGAGCAGCTGGGTGGTGAGAGCTTTGCTGAGAACATGTATGTTCATAGCAAAGCTGTGTTATAAGTTTAATAAGACAATAGGGGCTAAGTAAGCATGGGAAAAAAAAAAGAAGTTTTGTGGCTGAAATGGTTCTGCATTTGGCTGGACGTGCTGCTTGTCCCAGGCTTTGTCCGTTTGCCTGGTTTCTGCTTACGTCACCCTCCGGTAGAGATGGTGACTCAGTGGTTTCTGGCTATTCTAGGTAATTATCGTTGGGGAGGAACTAAATCAGAAGTCTGCTACATCACTGCTTCTTTGAAAAAGGGACTTCCCATTGCAGACCACCATTTTAAAAAGCTTTTCCTTTTTCTTTCCGTCTTTCTTTCTCTCTTTCATTTTCATTCATTCTTTCTTTCTCTCTTTCACAGCTCGAGAGTCAAATCTGTCCTTGCAGTAACTCCACCAATGCTAATTTAGCCCCTGTTTTTCCCCATCTCTCAGCCAGAAAACCAGAAAATTAAGAGAGATTTGAACAAGTGATGGAGCAAAGGGAGTTTTTTTCCTCAATAAATGCTCTCCCTGCACCATATCCTCTCTGTGAAGTGCAATCCTTTGCTAGCCCATGGGAAGCTGGTGGCAAAAACATCTGCTTTGTACAGTCAGAAGACCTCCTTATTTTAGCAGGAACTATCTAGACCTACTTCTTCATTCTGCTGCTCCTAAATATGCTCTTGAATATCCCCTTGTGGGTATCTCAGCAACCATTACATGCAGCCAGTCCTGAAAGCAGAGGTTTCTTTCCCTTTTTTTTTTTTTTTTGTTATAAAGGGAGAGTTCATTTATGCTGAGAATACAATTTTTACCAGACTGCCTGCAGGACAATACAATAAAAGATTTATCCTTAATAGCATTTCACTGAAGTTTCACCACAGGAGATGGGTTTTGTTGTGCTTTCTCTCCCCCCATACTCCATTGCTATGAAAGTTTCTGCTCGGAGCTTTTTTTTACAGAGCATAATCCCTAGACCTACTCTGCCACCTTCTCTTAACTGTTTTTTTTCTCTTTCCTTCAATCCCCCTTGCACTCTAAAAATCCTCTTTCCCTTATGCATTTCTTCTCTGTCTTTTTGAAGATAGTTTCCCTGTTACAGGATCTTCCTTCTCTTTTGCTAGGTCAGGTACAGCCGCTCAGCCAAGTGCACGCAGAGACGCAGCGCCCTGCAGAGGGGAGACGCTGCCTCATCTCCAGGTGCGATGGGACACTTGGGCAGTGCCCGTCTCTTCTTATTCTGCTTAGCCAGCTTAGATGAGGCACCTGGGCTCCAAGGGGCAAACTAAGAGGAACACAGCCCAGTATGAATGATATTGCTGGCAAACTGCATGAATAAGTGTATACTGGCACCCTCCAGCTCTGCATATTCCTTCCTGACTCCTCTGGAAATGCCAAGGTGTGTAGATGCCCTGCATGTTTGGCCTGGATGGAGGGAGAGATGAACTGGCTTTTGTCAGTCCTCTGTCCCTTGTTTCTCTGATGCTAAATAAGCAGAATGGGACCTGTCTTCCTGAGCTGCTGCAGAACTCAGAGGTGCAAAGGGCTGCTCCAGCAGCACGTCTCATAATTAATTGTTATCCCAAGTTCCTCAGGTGCCTGACTGCTTGAATATCTAAGAATTTATGGGCATTTGGTAAGGTCTGAAAATGAAAGTCTTTTTAATATGCTCATGATAAGTATTTGCACTATTTCAGAAAGCCATTTTCATTGCACTCAGACACTTGTTAAATAACTTTTTAGAACTTGAACATTTACTGCTCATTTTATACGTGAAATAAATCAATCAGCTTTAACAAAGAAGAGAGCCTGATTTGCCCATAGCCCTGTCTGAGCATAAAGGTGCCATTTTGCAATCTAATGAAGCCTTCAGTTACAGAAATGAAAGGGAGAAACTTTGATGCCTAATAAAAATGATTCAGCATCCTCATAAGTTTGACAAGTAGTGTGACTTATAAACCCTCCACTGGAGCAGTGTAACAGCAGTGTAACTTACATGTCTAGACCATGGAAGATTCTTACCAGCAAGGATGCATCCTTCCCAAATCTGGAAAAACTTTGCAGAGTCTTTGGGAAAGTAAAGGGCCCCAAGCAAATTGATGGATATAAACAGAAAATTGTACTAAAACCAATGCAAATGGTTCTATTTGGACCCACAGAAACAAATGATGGCTGCAAGCACTCAGCTTTCAGTGGTGATGCTTGTTGATAATGAGATTGCAAACTGAAGGGACTATCTTTCTGGGTTTGTGTGTGCCTTGAACAAATATGGGATGCTGCACTATGAAATGGGCATTCTTTGCAGTTTCGTGATAAAACGCTGAAAATGAGGCACTTGCATCAGGTTCTATCTCAAGGCGTACGAATGAGCATAGCCCTGACTTCCTTTGGTGGCAAAAAGAGCTCAGAAAAGTGAACAGAAGCTCTTCAACTACATAAAATCAAAGCACCAGACCTTTATAGGTGGACCTTGCTTAGCTTAGACGTGAACCTGCCTTAGCTGCCCTTCTCAGCACTAGTGATGACATCTGTCCTCTAGAGAACGACTCACAGTTCAGGTCCCCAGCGATTCTGGCTGCCATCATTTAGCCTAAGATATGCCCAAGGGACTGCTGCTTATTGGGGCTACCCAGCACTCGGTGTCTGCCTTTTAATAGGGCTGCAGTCTCTTCCTACTATCTTCTCTGGTGTTTCTAAACCAACGCATTATTTCTCGCTTTCTTTTCCTGGTACTCCATAGTTAATCGGTACAGAGTTTAAATATGGATTTATATGTATATAAAAAGAAATGCTCCTTAACACCTTTAAAAATCATCCATTCTTCACAGTCTGAGGTTATTACCAGATGGGTATCTGTCGAGGCCTGTCTTAAGAGACTATTTGTGACTTTGATGTATTTTTCCTATGCTGCTAACAAATGGGTCGCAGCCCAGTTATGTGATTATACAACATGTTTACAACTTCTGCCATGCTGAAGATGCACAGAATATTGCTTGGCAGGAGCCAAGACATGCATCTTGCATGACAGAGAAGTTCTGCCCTTCCTCTTCCATCCTTCCACATACACGAGGCATCTCTCACAGACCGAACTCCCCGGCCGTCATCACTGCTCACAGTGCTGCTGCTTCTTGCAGACACAGTCTCCCCATCTTCAGTGTAACTTCAAGCTCGGCAACAAGAAGGGATTTAAACTGTACTGTGTGCAGTCTTCTGTCCTATGAAGTATCATCATCCAAATGCTTTAAATAGTATTCTATAACATAGTCTACCATAAGTTCAGTTTTTACTCAGTCACTTGAAAAGCACTTAGGAAAATTGCTTCTTTTGCTGTTTTCACAACAGCTCTGAAAGTCAGCCTCTAGTCTGATGATAACTGCTTTTAATCACGGTTCAGCTTGTTTCATTTTGACAGCATTGATGTAACAAATTATTTATTTTCTGTATGTTAAATATGCTACCATTGCAGCTACCAGAATTTTGTTACTGGTGCACTAAGTGCAAACGACAAGGTTTCCATCTCATTAAGGTAATTGGTGTGCATAATTTCAGTAAACACAGTGAATGAAATCACATATCTTCTCTACTGAAAGTATCATTGAAACTATTTGTGCTTGTTATAGGAAAAGAACTTCTTTTTCAAGACTTACTATATATAGCAAGACATGTGTTTTCTTGAGCAGGCAAGCCAGACTGTAATGTGAACACAGCATCCTCAAGCAGGAATTGCATTAAAAAATATTGTTACATCATTAGGCTGAACAACCCCCCTCTCATTTGCCATGAATCGCTGCATTCTGTGTGGCGCGCGGGTCCCGCCGGGCGCGCGGGCAGGAAAGGATGTTTGCTCCTGCCCGTGAGGAAGGGGACGGGGGAATTCTGTCACTAATTTGTTCTGATCCTGCTGCCTCATTAGGGCAGTCTGTAAAAGATGGGAAATGTTTACCATGTCAGTGAATGTGAACTTTCTGCATGGAGCTGTTAACACAGTAAATAGCTCAGGAGGAGGGAGGGAGACAGCTGGAGTACATTGTGTTTCATAAAGACTATACCGGGGCCTTGAATCTTCATTTAACCCATCACTGAGGTGACAAATATCCACCACTTTGCTGCTGGGTGATGCCGCTGCTGCTTGCCTGTTAATTTATCTGTTTTCAGGCTGTCTAGACATTGTTTGGGTCAAAAAGTGCTGTCTCTCCCCTGCCGTGGGATCTGCGTGCTCAGCTCTGGCTGCAGGCTGCTGTGCCAAGCAGCTTTGCAGAAGAATGCTCCCTCTGTGCGCGCCGGGCTCGGGAGACACGGAGGGGCTTGCAGCGGGGCGAAGGCTTCCTGGGGATAACGTTTAACCTCTCCTCTCCAAAAATTCACCGACAGGGATAAATAATTCAAACCTTTTTATTATTATTATTGCCATTTTATTTTTCCTTGTGATTAAAAGTCTGCCTTAAAACATCCCTGAAATGTTCTGCTATGAGGTTCTTCTGGGTTTTGGACAGTCCAGCTGCATTCCAGACCCCATGCCCAGCACAGGGGCACTCACTGGCAGCCCTTGATGTCACTGCCATGGGAATGGGAGAGAATTCTTTCTAATGGTGCTTCAAGTTCAGTAAAACTGCTAATCCACACCTTGGACATAGGTATATTGTGGTTACTTGTAGAGATGTCACCCTTTTAGTGGTCTGAACTTCAGGGATGTTTTTTTATTTGAAAAGATTATCCAGCTGTCATATCCAAACTGTTGCCATGAGATTTTCACCTTGGTTCAGCACAAGATAATTAGAAGTTCCAGCAAAGCTAAACACCTTTTTGTTATAAAATAACCTTGTGTAGCATTATATCTTCAAGATCATTACTAATTTCCTAATGTACCTGCTGTGATATTAGACTGTAGTGTCCCTCCTGCGCTTGTGCAAAAATCTCCAATTATTTTTTCTTTCATGGACAGAAAACTGGCTTTTGAATTAACTTAGATACTTTGCAAGGACTGCTTTGTGCAGAAGACATTTGTTGGTACCTAAGTATCCCAACCCACAGCACATTATTTGCACTGTATAGCGGCACCTGCAGATTCTGTTTCGTGTTCCCATTCCCTTGTATCAAAGGGAATGATGTAAGAGTCTGTGGGTCCACAATGTGATTCTTATGTACATATTTTGCGTTATGTTCAGTAGAAGTATCTTGAAATCTTTTTTTACTACAAGTTACGTTCATGCACAAATATTTTTAATAATTAAAACTCCAAGGAGAAAAACCCATCAATGTTACTGGAAAAAAAAGTCTTTTCAATCCTCGTGCCTGGTAGGGCCGTGCCAGCTTTCTACTTAGGGCCAGGAGATCCGGAGACGGCAACAAAGTGTCAAGAGGTCCCATGATGGGAAAGGGATGTTCTTGCTCATGGTGAACTCTCTGGATGTTCAGCTCATTTTTGGAGGACAGGTCTCAGTTTTCTCACATCTGTTAACTGGGTTTAGTTACTGAATTTACCGAACAGCACAGTGAGCAATCCGTCGCTGGCCATTCCCTTACTGGAAAAGAACTCATGACTCCGAGAGCGGCACCCACGCGTGGTGGAACTCACACAGACTCCATTGACTTCAGGAAGGCTCCGCGCTCGCCCTGGCTCTGCGCCACCTGGAGAGCAGCCAAGAGTCAGGCCCTCAAACGGCCAGAGATCAGGCAAGCGTGTCTGGAGAGAAGCCGGTAGCTGCGGACCCAGCACTCAGAACGTTTTGCTTTAGGCTCCTGCAACTCTACTGGGTCAGCAGCGATTAGTGCCCTCAAACGAGTCCGCTAGCGTGGAAGCGGCGCACACCGACACGAACAGAGATCCTGACAGTGGTCACCGAGTGCTCGCTGTGGTGACTCCAGTATTCACCAGCACTGCCTTTGGTGGCTCCCGTTGCGAGGTTCGCAGGCTTCACATCTCACAAAACAAGGACTACAGAGCATCTTTGTTTGATTTTTTTTCCCCTCTTCCCTGCTGGAATTTAAAACAAAATATCATGGAAATATAATTTTTGTTAAAGCTTACTATTACAAAGCCTAAATTTTAGCCCAAGTTAGACCTGAATGAGCTTCTTTATTACATGGTTTCCATGACTAGTTCTGTATTTTTTCAAAGAATTTGCATAGGTTTTCTGAAATAGCTATAATCAATGTAGTAATTCTACTGAAAGAACTTTCCAAAATACAAATTGAATAGAGAGGTACTTTGATTTACTTGTAGATCTGTGGCCATAGAATTTTCCACTGTCCTCTTTATTCTGAATATATAGGCTCAGAGAAAAAAAACACCCGTGTTTCCATAAAAATTAAGGTTTCTAATATATTTTGAACCCACATAAATTAAGTACAAAAGTACAAAATATCATATCACTCACAAACTTCTCTCTAGAGGCATCTCCCAGAATCCTAAATCCAACGATATTACAAATCCCGTCTCTCCTTTCCCCTTCTCCACACCGTCCCATGCGGGCGTCCATCCTTGTGTGACGCCGCCCAGCCCAGCGGTTGTGTTGAAGCCACCTGCATGGCCGTGACCGCCTCACATTCCTGTCAGACACCTCTCGGTGTGCCCGTGGCTGATCTACTGCTGCCAGGACCTTAATGACCACCATCTCTGTAAATCAGGTGCTGAGGGCAGTGAACTGTATTTCACTTCTCCGTTTGGTGTGCACAAGCAGCGGGGCTGGGGCAGGCTGGGCTCTCCGCTGCGGGGCAGCGACGCAGCTCCGGCCTCCCTCACCTCGGGCGCCTGAGAAGCCCCTGGGCTCACACCGCTTCTGCCAGGGCCGTGCAGGGTGCCTTGGCACTTCCCCTTCAGCCTGAGAAGCGTCGGAAAGTCAGACACGGGGGAGGACATGGGAGATGTGGGCTCAGGGCCTTGGTCAGCCGGAGACTTCCTGCCTCTCAGCCAGACGCTTTGTCGTTTTGTGTTTCAGTTCCCTGTCTCTAAACCAGGGCAGACAGCGCTTTCGTGCTTCACTGTGGTGCTGTGAGGGCATATTAGGAACAGTAGCATCCCCCAAATTCCATGTGAGAGATGAATGAGTTACTTGATAAACTGACCGAACAGCCAGAAAAGCCGTGCGTGCCTACAAGGAAGATATGAGAGATGGGCAACATGTTTGCACCAACATGGACTGCTAGAGACAGCCTGTACTGGGGTACAAGAAATACAGGATAAAGTCATGCTTACAAGGCATGAGAGCAAATGTCTCCTGTTACTGTGCTGCGATGCTTTGGACAGTTCAAGAGTATGTGGACAAGCTTTATTCCCTGTTCCTTCAGTCCCAGAAGAGAATGTCTGTCTCTTGGCTGCTGACATCAAGTTTGGACAGCATTAGATATGGACTTACCACTCCTTGCTTTGGTGAAGAGCATTTAAATATGTGCAAATGTTTCCAGCAGATCTGTGGGGCATCTTTCAGTGATGACTACGTTATGTTGCCTTTTCAGACCAAAACAGCCACTGATGGCACCTGAGGAATCAGCCTGCCCTAACCTCAGCAGCCCAAGCCAGTAGGTTTTACAGCTGCAGAGGCTGCTGCTCCCCACTCAATAGGCGATTTTGTGTGATTCAACTCGTACTGTTTGTCTGCTTCTGTTCCCTGTAGCTTGCAGTGTAGCGAGCATGTGGCGGCAGCCCACATGCTGCTTGGGGTAGGAGGTCTTGCTGCCAAACAGGCGACATGGAGGCAGCATCTCTCATTTCATTTAACCTGCACTTACTTTGAGTCATTGCTCCCCGAGGGAGGAATGGTGCATTGTTCTTCCCGAATCCATGGCATCTCAAAGCAGTAATGGTGCCACAGTGAAATTCACACCCAAGAGTGTGTAGTGAGTTAATAATTCAATCAGAACTTGGTGAAAGTTTTGGAAAGTAGAAATATGCAGTAAGAAAGATTTGATTCACTATGCAATATTTGAAGGTGATAGAATAAAAAAAAAAAAAAAAAAAAAAAAAAAAACCCTTTTTATATATAAAAAATTTAGGATACTGTTTAAACATTTGCCATGTTTGTCCTTGGTTTTCCACTGCTCTTGCAGAGATTTTGGTTAGTTTTAATTCCTTTTGCCCTTATGGAGAGAGGGCGCCTTAGTTACGCCTAGGCACAAACTGAAGTGAAACACTGATTCAGAAGCACAAGTTTCTACCATGGGGATATTTTCCTAGCAATACTCTTATCACAATCTGTGTCCTTGGTCTGATATAAATCCTTGTCTGGTGTGTAACCCAGTGATGGTCAAATATCAAACTGGAGCACAAAGTCACTGTTGCTTTTAGCCACTGATGGTTTTGTTCCTCTGTTTATTCTTTCTAAAGCTGGTTTATAGCTCAGCCCAATTCTGTTCCAGTCCGAGTTTCTGCTCCATAAACTGTATTTCTCCAGGCTGAAAAGTCAACAGTTGCTGCACTTTCATTTCCTCCTGCGAGGGTGAATCATAAGCAGGCGAGGTCTCTAAGACCAGAAACAAAAGGAGACAGAGGTAATGTGGTGGATCAGCTTCTCCAGGATGTGTGAACTCTGCAGGGTGCCATTTACAGATGCAGTCCATGAACTGAACCCGAAATAGTTTTCTTTGCAGTGGTTGAAATAAAGTGACCCTTGAAGGTTTGCCTGATGATTCCAGTCCGATGAACTCAAGCTTTCTCAAGAGAACAGCCTTGCAGCAGCGCCCTCCCAGCTTCTTTAACTACCCTTTTGTGCTCAGCACATGGGCTTGATGACTTAGGAGGACCTTCCAGGCCTAAGTCCCTGGTCCCTGGATGTTCCCAGGGAGATTCAAATGCACAACAAACCGTGAGCCCAAGACTAGCTCTCCGAATGCCTGTGCTTGATGTGGGTGCCGAGAGCATTTCCACGCAGAATGAAGGTCTATGGCTTTGTGACCATCTTTCCTAAAAAAAAAATTCGTATATTGACAGAAGCACCAAAGCAATGTGTTTTGTCAGACTTTATCCTTTCCTTTGTAATGTAATTTGTTGTTGTTTTCTCCTGATATTGAGAAACCGTTTCCCTATACCAGCTGGGTAGGACTGTCATGGAACAGCATGCCAGGCTGGCACTGGGGAGAGGAGACAGGAGATGAGCTCAAACTATATATAATACATATGTATATATACATATAGGTGTGTGTTTAACTTTAAAACTAATATTTACATGAAAAATAGGAATAAAAAAATTACTTCCATTCTCACTAACATTTTCTGCAGGAAAAGGGACCATTTTTTGATTAATGTCAGAATCAGGCATGATTTGAATGTAAGCTGTTTTACTGAGAAATTTCTTTTGTTTTTTTTTTCCCCGTCCAATTTAAAAAAATAAAAACACAAAGTTTGAAATCTGGCACAGTTTTCAAAACAAATGGGTGTTCAGCTGGGAATATGACATCTCAAATGTTTTTCTACAAAAGCGGCCCACAAAAGTATTAAATCACTGAATTGCATGGTGGTGGTGTGGGGGATTGCTCAACTGGACATGCTGATGAAACGCCAAACAAAATGCAGCACATGTTATTTTTCAGGGACCATTCCTAGGTTTTCATTTACCTTCAGTGCAAAAAGGAAAAAGTGCAACTCTACTGCAAGTCAGTTTGAGGTAGACATCAATCCAGAGATAATTTGTGCTGATGAACGGACATTCCCATGTTTTGGACCTTTAGGAGATCCCCTGATATTTGAATTTGGAGTTTCTCTGTATTTTCTACATGAGTTAGTCTTATAGCAAAGGCAGTCACTAAATAGAAGTGTCAAAAAACAGCAAGGAAGTTTCAGAAGAGATGTTCTGCAGGTAACTGAGCTTTTCTTATATTCAAACTTTGTCTTCTGTGGTTTGGTTCAGTGCCCATTGGTGTCCATAGAATAACTCCAGTTGAACTGGATGGGTTTCGAAGGTCTGGTTTTGTGGCATGATTTTCTGTTTGTGCTAGAAAGAATGGGAAATGCTGAACAAACTGCAGGAGATTGACTGTCCCCCTGTGCCAGAGCCCAAGTCCTGCTGTCGGGTCCCCAAACACGAGGCAGAACAGCAAATCTGGGTCCCCCACTGTGGCTGATTTCTGGCCTAAACCTGCTTCTAGGCTCCTGTAGGCTTTTGCAAAACTGACATTTTTCTCTGTGAATCATGCATGGAATTTGCATCTTGTGTCACACACATTGAATAGTGGAAAGAACATGACTCAGTTATATTCATTTTATGAATTGAACTCAAAGACAAGATGTTTTGCATCGTTTTGGCCAGAAGTCTGTTTTCCTGCCTTCTATCTCTTCTAGCACCTACCTACTCACCCGCCTCCAGGTGCACACACTTTGTGCCCCACACCATGGGACACCTTCCCACCACTCCTTTGCTTTGCCCCTTCTGCTGGGAGTTGTTTACTACCACCTATGCCCTACAGTGACAAGTATATTATTACTGTATAATTATTATTATTTTTGTGCCAGTCACTCATCTGGACAGGAAAGCTTTAAGAACCTTAATTACTTTGTGGCCAGACGTAGAGCTATATTTCTAAAAGTAGCTTTTCTTTTTTGGATCTAGCTCATTTCCTACAGTGTCTGGTTTTATGAGTATGCTAAGAGCTTTCAGGTCCTCAGGAGCCCTTGTACTTTTCATACACACACACACACACACACACACACAGAGAGAGAGAGAGAGAGAGAGAGAGAGAGAATGAAAATTTGGAAAAAATTTAATTTTCAGCTCATGTCAATCACATACGTGGAGTCAATTGCAGATTCACTGACATACTCTACTTTCACTTGTGGGCTAAATATCTTTCTAAAATGAGCTCTGTGATTGCTGTATGCTATAGTTCAGGAACCTTTCAGATGAAACGTTCAATAGAAAATATCATCATTATTCTTACAGTGTAATTTCTGGCACTCACCACCAACTATGTTAATTTTTATATTTTGTAGAAGAGGTGCAGTGGAACTGGCAGAGAGGTAGTAGTTCCCTTGAAGCTATGTCCCCACTGATTTGATTTTTGCCTGGCAGCTGATCCGTCATGCTATATGCTTATTTAGACAAATAAATAAGAGGGCTGTTATCTGCCAGCCTGGCCTGAGGGCTTTTAGCAACACCAGCAAGTCTGCTGGCTTTCCTTTCAACATTCAACAAGACGATTAGGGAATCACATCATGGTAAAAGTGGATGTTATGTGTTATGAGTGCTGAAAAGATGAGCAGATCTGAAGCTTGGGAGTCTGGGAGAAGCCCAGGGCTGATCGCACGGTTGTGTCCACCTGACCCGACACTAACAGAAAGGCCTTTGGAGCAGGGAGCAGAGGGCTGGCCCAGGAAAAATGTGGGCCTGATTTCTGTGTGGGAACAGAACGTTTCAGAGACTTAACTGCTAGAGCTAGGGATGATCTGAAGAGAACAGATTTGGGTCAGCTGAAACATTCTATGAACTCATGTTCAGTTTAACAAGTTGTTTCATTCTTAAAATTTAAACAAATCAAGCTGTTCCCTTTCGACATTTCTGTATGACACCGTACACCTTTCAGAGATCTACCTGTTTTTATTTTCTAAATGCTTACAAGTGAAATGATACCTTTTATTTTAAGCAACATATTTCACTGAGTTCTTACAACGAGGTAAACTAGAGATGAAAGTAGTGAGGGGCAGATCAGAAATGACTTGGATGTTTGCTAGTTTGTCTGAATGTACTCTGCAAAACCTGTGTGTGAAATCAACTCAGGAGTGCTTTTCCTGCCAATATTATCAGGACTTCTGATGCTTGCCCTGCATGGAAGTATCTTAGCTTGGGAGTTTATAATGGGATTTCTACATTTCTTCTTCTGCCTGGGCTCAAAAACGGAGGTGCAGAAAAAATAATACCAAAATACTTAGTAGTGGACTGTGGGTTTGTTTTGAGATACTGTGATAGAAATGTGCCAGCTAATGTGGGGGAGAAGAGTCTCACCTTCTTGGGGCTGTGGTAGTGAAACGGTGGATATAACACTACATAGACAGTACCCCTTCACATTAAAGGGGTGAATTCCTTATTTCAGCGTTACCATCATCACAGAAGTCAAATCACAGGCAGGGACTTGGTTCTGAATTTCTGTTCTAAAATTGTGGGTTGGACCTTTAGGTTTTAGGCAGCTAAGCTCATGCAGCACTGTATGTCTCCTGCTAAGTAAAATTCCAGAGAAGTTGGCAAGAAATTGTAATTAATATGAAAGTCTTAAATATTTCAGCCTAACTCTTTTAGTCCATAGTGTGTGCAAACAACTCCCTTGTACATATGAAGAAGGTACATATATATTATCCAAATTTTCTTCAAAATCTAGATTTTACTGCACAGTCTACCCAGGACATTTTTCATAACATAGTAACTGTGAACTAGGCAGAAAACCAGCTCTAAGGCACAGCCCTCATTAAAAGTTCCAAATTAAAATAACACATTTTGCTGTGTCCATATTAATACAGATATTTGGAGAACACCTGATCACACACTTTGCTGCCAAGTTCAGTAAGAGCAATTGGTCTCATATATAACTTGCCTAAGCGTGACTTCATTTCTGTATAAGCTGGGTTTGAAAGCTGAGAAAAGTTTTCTTATAAAAGAGAATGGTCTCATCAAAATTAGATCTCCTGAAGATCAACAACATGAAGAAGTAACAAATGATAATTAATTTTTATTTTTTAAATATATTCCTTTCACTGAGGAAAGCACGACGTGACAGATTTTAAAATCCACTTTCCATTTTTTGCCTGTGCTGTCTTCCAGCAACACAATCACCCCCAGTTAACTAACTGTGCTGCTTACAATAAAGACTAATGATCCTCCACCGGCCCCCACCTCCATTAGCAGCTTCAGAATCCCACCAGAATCCCAATTAACACATTGATTTGCTTAAAAGGAAAATAGTGATCTTTGGCTGTCCATTCCACCAGCTGCATGTTCCATCGCCCAATCTCCAGCAAGTCCATTGATTTCCTTAAAATAAAAGCAGCAAATGTCCATTACTTCCCCTCCTCTAGCTGCAGGGTCCCACTCTGATCCCTCTTTTTGCCAGAGTTCACTGGGATGTTTCATCCAAGAAGCTTAAAGACTAATACGCCGTGTCTCTCTCCTGCTGACCCACCGCTCCATCAAACTGATTCCAAGTGACTGCTAGTGTGGGATTGAAGGGAAACGCTCGGCAAGGATGTTAGCTCCATGCTGCCTGTTACAACTTGGTGAAGCATCCAGATAAAATGGGTAACAAAAAGGGTCATGAAAGCCGGTACGTTAAGGTTGTGTCCCCTACCATCACACTTTGATAATTAGACTTTGTAATGAGGGAGCCCTCATTATCAGGAGCTTTGCAAGGAGTCTACAAATGTTATTCTTGAGGATGGCTGGGGGTCAGGAGGGAGCAGACCCACAACAGCAACTCGCCCTGGGACCCAGCGCAGCGCAGCAGCTCTTGTGTGCCCAAGAAGGGCTCTGTTCACTGATTCCTTGGGAGAGAAAATACCAGAGGCTTGATGCCCAAGAAGTTTCCCATTTGAGAACATTCATCCTGCTGTGCAATACACTGCAGATAGAGGTTATAAATAATTAGGAATGAGTGACCCGATTTGGATAATAGATCCAACCTGCCTGTAAGCTCTTTCCAGCACTCTCTGTTAGAAACTCCTCCAGGACGGGCAGGAGCACTCGTACAGATGGTTTTGTGAATAAACTAACCTGAGCATCTTTTGAGGTTTAATCACAACATACAGACTTCCCAGATGGAAAATGCCAACTTCTGCTGGCCACTTAAATACCTGTTTTATACTACAGCATCTGAAGTTTGCTCTGCAAGAGCTAACTCCAACATGACTCCGGTAGTAAAAAGTGCAATAAAAACACTGTGAAATAATAACCAAGTGATAAAATTACAAGTAGGAACACATAAAAAAAACTCACATGCACTGTAGGAACAATGATAAAAGGGTAACTCTCAACCCTTCTAATCTCACACGCAAACCGCACCCTTGGGTATTGCCAACTAGCTGAGCTTGCCAGTCGGAGCAGTGTAAGTGAAACCACATGGATGCGTGATGCGGAACGGTCATTCGAAAATTCATACTGAAGCATTTTTCTTGACATACTGCAGTTAGTACTGCTAGCTGCATTGCACTGGATTAAATTAAAGACCTGTGTTAATTTTCAAGTAGAGTTCAGTCAGTCTCAGCATCGTGGTCATCATCTTCTGTGTATAACCCATAGGACAGGTTGAGGGGTGAACAGCTCAGGAATGGGATCTTATCCGAAAGGAACTCAAGGTTGTTCATGTCCTTGACAAAGTCAAGTTTTTACTAGCCTTATATTCCATTCTTCCTGAATGTGAGATTCTTTCTCTAAAAGGTGATTTGAATAATGTTGAGCTCCATCTTCTATGGAGAGAGTGCACTTGGACAGGACAAATCGTATGTAGTCATTCAATTCAGAGCAAACACCTCTATTTTATTCTGTTTTTCTAGGTTTTTGTTTTGTTTTGTTATCCCTGTATTTACTGGACTTTAAATACAAACAGAGAAAAAGTCCATATAAAGCCTGGCTGCATTCATCTTTTCAGTTAGAGAGATTGTTCTGCGTACCGAACTAAATTAACATGCTGCAACCTGCAAATCTGTGCAGCTTTTAGGTTCGCTACTGGATGCCAGCATACTTGTACCACTGCACAACGGGGCATTAGGCAGTCTCTAAATCACAGCAATTATTCTCAATGAGAATAAAATGAAGATAAAGCTGAAAATAGTTTTGCACTTTTAGAAGAGTGATTACAGGGCCTAAAGACTGGGCAGCAAGGTGTACGTATTTTAGCAATATGCAAACTGAATCCTGCACAAAGCCTTTAATTTCCCTTCACTGCAGCCAAGCCCTGGAACATTTTGAAACTCCCCATTTAAAATTTTTATTTATTTATTATCGCATTTAAAGGGATTAAGAGGCGGGTAGGTTCCCATCCACATGGATCCAAATGCAGCTTTTCCTTCCTTGGTGGGTGAAAGCACAGCTTCTGCTTTCTGCTTGCTTCCCCCTCATCTCCAGCCTACTTATTTCCCGCAGCACAAGCTCCAGTGATGAGGGCCAAGCCTAGCTCAGAGTTTGCCCGTGTACCTGCATGTGAGTCTGTGTCATTCTCCCTCTTCTTCCCCTCCTTAACACTAGGAAATTATTGCCAAGTGATTAGCATTTGCAGTAAGAAAATGGTTCAGTTAAACAATTCAACTTTTAATTCTGTTCCAAAACATGCGATCATTTGCAGAGCTTAAAGAGAATTACAAACACTAATTGAGTCTGACAGTGCTCCTGTGATGGCAGATAAGGAATATTAAAGCCATTTCAGTCATAGGCAAACAAAAGTAGGTAAAAGTAATAAAATTTCCCTGAGCTCATACAGGAAATCCATTGCAAGAGTATGGTGAAAATTCAACGTTTCTGATTGTCTGGTAGCCTTTGCTCTCCAAGAATTTGCCATCTCTGGTTATTAATTTTTGTACTGTGATGACTTTGGTTCTTGTTTTGAAAATAACATCTGCTAAAATACACGGACTAATAGATACATCTGCATTCACGAGCAATAATGTAGCTTTGCATTCGGACTTCCACATGCAAATCTTGAATTAGTCTTCTAACAAGTTCATTATGTGAATGATGTCTAATTTGCCCATGCTGTTTTGGCAACTGTCTGTGCAATTTTCAACACACAGAACTGCATGCCTGCCCTTTGGAAATGGAAGCTCTTTAGCAACCCTTCCTGTAAAATTTCCTCTTTTCCTTTCATTGAATTAAGCTGATCTGAGAACTCTTTTTTTTTTTTTTTTAAGGGTAACCAATAGAGAATATTATAAATGACATCCTTAAAGTGAGTTAAGAGTATGATTGACTTTGAAATCACTTTAGTCTTCCTAGTTTTTAAAGAGGTTTATTCTGATTAACTGACCTGAATGTTAACAGAACTGGGATTTTAATTTGTATTCAGACTGTAAGAATATCATCCACTCAGATGAGACAGTGTTGTTTAATTAGGTCTAGTAGTTAACTCAGAAGAAAGTAAATGTACTGCTAGTGGTTTGGAAGACTGCTACAGGCTCCTGGGATTTGCAGGAGTTTGGAGAAGCTTAAAAATAAGAACTCAGTAGTTTTAAGAATTAGAAATGAGTGCTTAGAAGGTATCTGAAAGGTTTTGCAAAGTCTGTAGTCAGCATCTTTTAACTTTATATTTCCCATTAGTGTTAATGACCTTGGTAAGTTTGTAATTTACAATTCAAAGTTTTGAAATACAATAAATAAATTATATATGGTAAGGTCCAATTTCTGTAGTTCCAAAGAAACCCCTCAGACATCAAGATAAACCTGGTATTATAGTATCTTCCACAGGATCCTCTGTGTTTCATTTGTGATAGGAATGATCTGTGAAAATTATAAGTAATGGACATGCCACTGACAACAGCCATTAATAGCAGTGCAATGATATTATCTTCCCAAGTATAGGTTGAATCTCTGCAGTTTTCTCTATAGTTGGTAAAATAAATTATACCTGTTCTTTGCTATTACGATGCCCACATAGCTTAATACATTGTTGAGACTTTGCTTCCGCTTTTTTTGTTGTTATCTTGGGGCTTTTTGTTTTTAATTGAAAGAAATACTGCAAATTACAGACTGGCGTTATTTTTTGATGAAATGACAAAGCAAGCACAAAGCTGTACAGAGTTGACAAAACGAGATAGAAAAGAAAGGAATTATTCTTTAAAGTTGTAAATGTGAAAATTGATTGAAGAACACTAGCTGTTTTCAATTTTTTATTACCACGCAGTTTAAGGACACCCCTGTCCTTACAAACTGAAGTTTATGTTCTGATATGAAAATATAATTAACACTTAAGTGGACACTTTATGTCCTGTGGAGTCTGAAACACTGCACAATTTACAGGAGGAGGCGTTGGCAGTGAGACGTCTGAACCCTTAAAACGGGGGTACCCTTTTGCAGCAGCCCCGCGGCCGGGGGCTACCGTGCGGGCTGCACGCTCGGCTGTGGGGCTGCTGCCGCCGGCTCCACGGCGTTTGCAGATATTTTCCAAAGTGGAACATGACTCAGGAGCCCCCGGGACAAGGCTGGAGGGTGACTGCGAGCAGGATGACGTTTCGGCTTGTGGAGCTTGTGTGGCCTCCCAAACACGCCGTGGGCACAGCGAGTCCCCGGTCGTTCATTCAGAGCATCTGGCCGCCCGCGGGACCTCCTGTCACATAGCAGGGATATTTAAGATTGTGCATGTTCAAAATCCCAGGTCACTTTTCACATATATTCCCTGTGGTTTGCTTTCTGGCAGGCTTGTATGAAGGTGTGTGCTGCAGAGGAGATTTGCTAGACCACAGGCCCTTTCTCAAACTGCCTGAAGTCAATGGAAAGCCTCCCTGTAGCAAAGCAGCACACAAAATACCCCGCAAACACAGCTGTCCTTGTTATTAGAGCAATGCTGGGAAGCTCGGCTAGCTGAAGTCACAAGTGAGATGCATTTCTATAAACCACACAGCAAACACCCCGCGCAGCTGCACCTGAATTCTCTATGTACAGGGTGTGAGGGAGGCCTGGGCTTTAGCACAGCTCATTAATTTTTGTTACAGTAATTTCCTCAAGCTAACACAAAATGTCTCCCTATCAGCCAGAAAAGCCTGGGAATAAAAGGTATTCATGCTATAGTTTGCAACGACAGCTATAGAATCACTCAATATAGATTTCATTGTCATTGCATAAACAGAGTTTTTAAAGAAATTGCATGGTGGAGTTGCATGGTGGAGATTTTAAAAATTTAATCATATATGATGAGAGAGTAGCTTCATCTTAGTACCTCTGCTTAGGTAGTAGTGAAATGACGCACTCTTTCCATCAAGGGAGCAAGCAGAACCTCGGTTTGCTCTATAAAGCAAAGCAAGCAAGAAGAAGTCGTGGCTTTGCTGTGGCAACGGGCTTCTACCAACTCGATGCAGACAGCAGACACAGATGGCCAAGGTGAGCAAGGATGGACGGCCCTGCATCCTTCAGGAGAACTGCTGATGTCTGATGTGTGCACTGCGGGAGTGCTGAGCCCTGGGCTTTACTTCTGTCTTCTCTATTGCCTTAGTCCTTCCCTTTACCATGTGCTGACAGTATCTGACCAGCATTTCTGAGAAACGGTGGTTTCCTGGTACTGGGCGGCAGTACGAATGGACAAGTTGCCAGCAGCGCGTGGGCAGCGCAGCGAAACGCTGAACTCGAGACGCCTGGCGCGATATTACCCGCGGGGTACGTTGTGCATCGCTGCTACTTGGGGAGGCTGAGGAGGTGGAACACAGGGGCAGTTTTACTCCGGATAAATGGCTTAAATAGGGACACTTTGTCAATTAAATGTCACAAAGAAGGACGCTTACATGGATTTCAGTCCCTCCCTCACTTTTACCGGCACATGTTCACAGGAGAAAGTGCTGCTCTCCTTGCTGGGTGAACAGGGAGAGAGGATGGGAACACCATGTACTAGACCTCATTTGGGAAACCTTCAAAAATTAGAGACAAAGTCCCAAGAGGCTACAAGAAAAATCTGACATTTAACTCCTGTGACAGAGGAGAAAGGTGGAAATAACTGGATTGGTTTATTCTAGGGAAGAAAAGATTAAGCAAGAGCATGGTAATAGTCTAGTACTATGAAGAAGAGGGTGATGGTTAATTGTTTCCCATCTCCACTGGAGGTAGGACATCAGCCCAAGAAGAAATCCACTTAATTTGCAGAAAAAAAAAAAAAGAGAGAATAAAATTGGAAATTAGGAAAAGCTTTCTGCTTATTAGGAGAGTTAGGTACTGGAACAGCCTGTCTAGGATGGGTTTAGGTCTCATTCTCTGAAAGGTTGCTAAGACTGTGTCAGACAAAGAAGACCGTAGTGCACCGAGGATCATCTGTTGGCAGAAGTAACTTAGACTTGGCAGCACGAGGAGGGGCTTTTCGTTGTGCCCTTCTTATCGGCACAAGCGGAGGTAGTTTGGGCTGCAGAATGTGTCGCTGCACACTAACCGGAGCCAGTTTTATTGAAGCTGGATTGTTTTATTTCAGGCAAAAATGGGAGGTGACAGGAAATGTTGCGTTTCTGGAATGAATGATTTCACTGACAATTTTCTGAAAGGGTGTATTTTTATACATCTTTTCAAACGTCTGTATCAGGATGTACAATTTGGCTTTATTAAAAAAAGAAAGGAAGAAAAAAGAGAAGAAATTGCATTTACCCCCTAGTCTTGAGGGAATTTTAGAATTTCAGATTTTCACTCTTGTTTGGAGCAAAAGTGGCCACCAGCAGCACGAGGCCTCTGTGTCGCGCAAGGGCTCTGCTCTGCACCGCGCGCCACGGCTGCCAGCCGGGTCCCTCGCTTCCCCAGGGGGTCTGTGACCCTCTTCCACATTTACTGGTCCTGTTTTGACTAACGCTTTACTGTGAGGATGAGGATGAGACTCTCGTAGGAGCCCATGGAGCCACACGAGCCACTCAGTGCAGCAGAGTGACCAGGCAGCGACCGGGGCTGCCGCAGCCTGCGCAAGGCCCACGGGCGTACGGAGAGGGTGCACACTCCTGCTGCTGGCTGGGATGTGGATTCCTCCCGAGCAAGCCCGGGCTGGAGAGGTTCATCTAAGACATCACCAGCCATCTCCTCATGAAGTAATCCGCTAAAGAGATGAGACTGGGCAGATGAAAACCTGGGGAGGTAATAGAAGCTAAGGGAATGGTAGTTGGTGCCTGAAACAATTAAGAGTTCAGGGGTGAGTCAGAGGAAAAACAACTGCTTTTTATTAAAAATTCATTTCAATTTCATGGGCAGAGCTGGAGAAGTAATTCCAGCACAGGCTGACTTGGGAGAAACGCCTCCCGGATAGCAGCACAGGGCTCCACTCTGCCGCCCCAAGACGACTTAGAGATGCTCGTCAGAGCAAACCTGGAGCGTAGACGAGTCCTGGCCACGCGCACGGGAGACCTGACAAGCAGCGTCCTTGGTGCAGGGAAGTTTAGAGGCTCTTCTGCAAAAACTCCTCACCAAACTCTCCAAAATAATAGCGAGTGTAATAGCTGCGGCAGCAGGGATGCGCCAGGCGGGAGGCATTACATCACCGGCACACGGCTCCATTGGCTGCAGCGCCCGGGGACAAGACATTCCTGCCTGCACCTTCCCCGAGCTGCTGCTGCTGCTGCTGCTGCTCAGGAATTAACTCCTGGGTGGCTGGCACCTAGGGACCAGCCTGGCTTCCAGGCTGATGGTGTGATTTTTCTAGCTATGGTTTTGCTAGGCATGGCCTGAAGCTCCAAATGAACAGGCGGGGGATGTTGGTCCAGATTATTTCTCAAAGTTCATGGCAGAAAAAAAAAGTGGTTCATGTATTTTGGCTTCTTCAGGAAAAAGAAATACCAAGCTGTCAGGGATATTATAAAAATCACAATGGACTGAATCAGGGCTAGTGTGTGCCCTTAGGAATTAATGAATTTCCTAGGGATAAAGGAGGGCTGCTGCAGTAGAATGAAAAATTCCTCTACCTGGTTAATTAGATTAATCGGTGATGCTGAAAACAGAAAAATGCTGCAGATGCAGGTTAGCTCTGCCTTGCTTGAATTCGTGTTGCTCTATTTCAGTTTGCATCCAAAAATAGCTGATAGATTTCAACTGTTTTGTAGGGAAAAGAGTGGGGTACATCTGTATGGATGCAGTGTGTGCGTCTGTGTGTTCTTTCTCCTTTCAAAATTTCCAGTTCGCCCAGTAAGTGCAAGAAATCAGTTTCGTAAGATTACTGCCCAAAATCAGCTGATGAAACCCATTTCATTCTAAGTAATTTGGTTATATAACTTTTCAAAAAAAAAAAAAAAAAAGGCAGCAGCAGCACACACACACAAAAAAAAAAAACCCACACAGAAAGATGCAAGGAAGTTTCTGGAAGATCATTTCTTGCCTAACTTTTTTTTTTTTCCTGAAGAAATGTTGTTCCAGGGAGTGTCTGACTAGTTCTGCAGCTTGGCAAAAAAGCCAGACGTTACCTCATAGCTGCGGCCAGACAGCCCATTTCTATGCCAGGCAACCACTGCAGCAGCACACAGCACAGGGCCCGGCTTGATTAGCACTTCTGCTGCTCCGAGAGTCCTGGGCTGTTTGTGCAAGGTGGGCTGTGAGGGGGCTCCGAGCTCTGCGCCACGGAGCCCGCGGGCAGGGGGGCACGTGGGGCGCGGGGGGCGGCGGAAGGAGGGCCGGGGGACACAATAGGCGAAGGCGGCATCAATAGTCTGCATCCGTGTTATCTTTGGGAAGCAGGAGCTGCTGGAGCTGACCTGGTCACCCGCCATCCCCCCTCCCCACAAAGGACCACGTCCTAAAGGTCAGAGTGAAGGAAAGCGATGGGGAAACAAAGAGCCGTAATGACGGAGCAGGGAGCAGGTCAAACTGAATTAAATGTTTAATTGTCTCCCCTGTGCCTCATCAGACAGTGTGCTTTAAAGCAAGAGGGATCTTTTCTTCTAGGAACAAAATTACCAATTCATCAGTGAATGTGAAGGTGAAGAGTGTTTGTAAACACTACAGACAATATCATTTGCTCCTCGACTCTCTCGGTGTTTGCGTGACTGTTTCATTTACTTAGTATATCTGTGTGTCTACATGCTCAGCATCGTAAATGCTGGGGTCTCCCCACCAGATCATCGCGGCCAGCATTGCTCCGAACCCAGTCCTGCCACTTAGCTGGTGCTTTTTTGGCAAACTGCACAGCTGGCATGAGAGGAGGACGGGTCACTGGGCCCCAGGTGGGCAGAGGTGCTCAGCCCTGCGCCCGCTCAGCTCCTCCTGGCGCCTCCTCCGGGTGCTGAGACGAGGGTCCGAGCTCTGCAACCAGAGGGGAAGGTGCTTGCTGCAATAGGCACGGCCATACGCTCATGTTGCACGTAGAGGTGGGGATGCTCTGAGGCCCTGGTGCTTCGTGACCCATCCTCACGTACCGTCTCTGTCTGCTTAAATTAGGGTGGAAAATTGTGTGGAAGGCAGAAAACCCGTTTGAATAATTTTAGTTTTGTGTGACAGCTGCTAATAGACTCACACTTCTAGGTGGAAATGTTCATGGTTATCGGCTAATTTGGTCTAACAAAATGTATGGATTTGGATTGTCTTTAATAGCTCGTTTTCCAGATGAGAAAATTCATAGGTACAGAGGTAAAATTAATTGGTTTTGGTCACATATAAAATCAGTAGAAGGGTCAAAACTTGAACAATGTTCAAGGACAAGTCCTTGGCTTTAGGTCTAATGTCTGACCTCTAATGTAGCATGTGCTCCGATAACAGGAGTGAATCAGTCCTTGTTCAGAACAAATCCTACGACTTCTTCCAAAGCTGATTTTTATTTCTTGCGTCTTAGCAAAAAAAAAAAAAAAAAGACACATTCCCAGATTTTTAGGAACTGCTGCTGCTGTACTATGCGTCAATTTGGATAAGAGAAAGGGACTTAAATGTTATGCTAATGGGCTTAGGGTAAAAGTGGTATTCGTCTGACTCCATTAAGTCCAACTGTTGTATTATGAGACCCAACAAAATGTGTCAACACCATAGATGGAGAAACCACAGTGGGATTTTTTCCAAGATTTATAAGAAAAGATGTGCTCTAGATGCTCTCAGCCTCACTCACGTGGGCTAAGAGGCTGGTAACTGCAGTCATCTCTGCAGCAACCGCACCGGAGCACAACCCCTGCAGCCGGGCCCTTCTGCTTGGGGCATCTTCTCCAGAAGGGCTGGATCCCGGCTCCCATGGGCTTCCCGCACGGAGCGCACCTCCAGGTGCTTGCTGACAGCATCGCTGGGCCGCAGAGCAGGCGGTGATTGCCCCGCTACCAGAAACGCTTGTGTCTTCGTGCAGCCGACGTGCCGCTGCTGGCCTGCGCTCTGCTGCGTGCTGCCTGGCGCGTTCACGTGCGGGCTGGTTTGCTAAGCCAAGACGGATTATGGCTGGGAAACTCAGCCCATGAGGCAGCTGGAAACCCGTGGATGCTCTTTGCATTGTGGAGTTGTTGGGGTGTTCCCAGAGCTGCATGTTGCTGGCTGTCAGACCACTGCTTGGCTCTGCACCGTTCGGCTGCCTGGTTGGATGTACTGGGGTGTGTAGCTTGGTAGTCCTGTTCATGACTGCGTGACTGGGTGAGCGAGTGTTTGTGTGGGGGTCAATCAGCAAGACCCATAGTCTTAGCACAACTTTTCTGGAGTGCAGAATCCAGCTGCTTCCTTCTGTGCCAGGAGCTCCACGGGGCTATTTGGAGGATCCAGTCACAGGGCTGCAGCCATAACAGCAAAAGGAGAAAATAAAGAAATGTTTTTCTATTGCTTTTTAGCAATCAAGAAGCCCAAGCAGTGAGCGCCGTGGACTGCTGGGTGCTGTGCTGGCCACGTGCCTCTGCATCCCTCCCAAGCTCCTCTCCAGCTCACTAATAGAAATACAGTTTAATTCTCATTTTACAGTCACCATAGGACCACATCATTTTAGGGCCAAATTTCCTTTTTAGCATATTGAAGTTTAATGTAGAGTAAATTTCCTCAACCTTTGGCCTGATGCTTAAAAACACACTAGCAACCCTTGGCACATGGGAGTGAATCCCAAGCCACTCCTGTTTTTCCACAATGTGAGGAGATTTGCTGTTTCTTATGGTTTCTCATGTCAACGAAGGCAAAAGAATCTGAGCATCCTGGCTTCTAGAGGTGTTCTTAGCTCCTTGTGGGAAGCTCAGGACTTTGAGTTGTTCCCATGCTTCTCATCTGGCTACAGTCTTGCCCCAGGGGCAGCTTGCAACTCACATCAGGCTGAGCTGCTGCAGCTTCGCACAGATTTATTACAGGAGATGAGGAGGCATTTGGCCCCTCACCTTCCTTGTCCTGTGGTGCACGTGGCAGTGCCCTGCGCTGGGGTTGCTGGTGCGGAAGGAAAGCCCCTGGCTTTGCTTCAAGCTGTATCTGCCCCCACGGGGCCACGTGTACTTGAAACAGCTGCAGAAACCTGGCTGGGGAGAAGAACCACATGAGCTACCATCACACTCCCACTGCCACAGAAATGCCCACTATGGAAATGCAGTCGGGGGAGCTTAAGGCACTGCAGGTCAACAGACAGTGAGAAACCCAGGGATGGCACCAACCCCAAGCACCGGCTTCTTCCTCCGCTCTCTGTCGTGGCCAGTCTACCCTGCAGGGCAGGGAAGGGAGCGTTTCTCACAGTGGGAGTGGGAAAGGCCAGTTAAATATATTTATGGGGTACAGTAGGGGAAAAAAAAAAAACATTAAAAAGTAGAAATCCTTGACTCTAACCAGATCCTCCTTCCCAGACAAATTGGAAGCAGTTGGGGAGCAGGGGATGATGGGCAGAAATGAGAACCAGCCCTGCTTGCCCTCACAGGGAACGGCAAAGCCGTCGGTCCCTGAGCTCAGTCAGGAAGAGGCGTTATTGGGGAGGGATAGAAAAGGGGGGATGCTTCTTGTTCTGTCTTGCTGTGGATGCTAGAAGTTTAGCTGCATGTGTAGGCAATGCCCATTGGGAAATAGATATGGATGCAACCGCAGTTTCCATGGAAGATAACAGAGGTATTAACATTAAAGGGTAGAGATTGTTTAGATTGTTTGGGGGGAAGGAGAAGGGAATGAGAGAGGAGAGAGCTATTTGAGAAGGAAAAGGATTTATTAGCCTTTGAAAGTGGGGATCGGCAAGAGGCTGGAATGGGGCTGCTATGTCATTATGGGCTGCAGTTGGAGATGTTTCAGAGAGTAAACTAGTAATAGAAATATTTTATAGGCCACCTGACCAGAAAGAACAACTGGACTGTGAAATGACTGTGCAAATAAAACAGGCGTGTAAAAGGGAGAGAGTGGAAGGAACTGAAGATTTTAACTACCCAGGCATAGACTGGAATACATTAAGGGAAGGGAAGTAGGGCTGGAGGGATGTTTGCAGATGAGGCGCAGGCCTGGCTGCTAACTCAGCCCGAGCATCAGCTGCACGGGAACGTCCACAACACGGGGAGCCCCGGGGAGGCAGCTCTGACGGCTCCATGGCAAGGGACTTTAAAGGTGGATTGCAAAGGAAAAGATAAAAAAAAAGAAAGGACAGAAATAGTTGTTTCAGTCCTAGTGGCCTTGGAGCTCGAATTTCAAATACTTGGGTTTTATTGAGCTCAGACTTCTACAGAAGCCATCACTGCTGCATCAAATCGTGACCCACTAATGAATTAAACCCTGAAACTGCCGGGTTTTACAGCGGGTAAAGCTCTGGGTCCTATTAGGCCAGCCTGGGGAAATAAGACCTGTAGTGAAATCCTGGCCTCACTAACACCAGTGGCAAAACTCCCATTTGGCTGAACAAGGTCAAGATTTCAGGCTGAATGTTCATAGCCTCCTTGTGCAGAGGGATGAGGAAAGGAAATAGGAGCCCAACGAGGGCTTGAGGAGTAGGTGAAGGT
The DNA here is from genome assembly GCA_034781795.1 of Crypturellus tataupa. Taxonomy (NCBI): domain Eukaryota; kingdom Metazoa; phylum Chordata; class Aves; order Tinamiformes; family Tinamidae; genus Crypturellus; species Crypturellus tataupa. The sequence continues at coordinate 3,698,720 of JAWLRI010000180.1, read as the reverse complement.
CTGGGGTTTCGTTGCCTGCCGTGCACATCTCTTAAAGAGTCATCAAAAAGAGAGACCCACCATTAACAGTAATGACTTCAGACCGCTAAGAGCAGAGCTTGAAACCATTAGTGTCCCATCCCTGCGAGCACACCAAGAGGATTTGGCAAAAGTTCATCCACCAAAAATGGCTCACGTGGCCATGGTACAAGTTCCTGGCCATGCACTATGAGCAATGCAACCACCCCTCCGTGCAGCATCAAGCTCTGAGCCTGCAGCCAGCCGAGCCAAGGGGCTGGAGCCGAGGGGCTGCCCTGCTGCAGGGTTCTGCTCGTGGCCATGAACTCTCCGGTGCTCTCTGTACGAGCACAGCACTCTGTGCTGCAGACCGTGTGATCCTCTTGTGTTTTAAAATTAGAAATAAGTATTGAACTGCTAGGAAAGTGTCTGTTAGTTTTATTTATTTATTTATTTATTTAAATTTTAGAATTTCCTACCCTGCTATTTCTTTTTGCTGGCTGATTGAAAGGTAATATAATCAGCTACACATGAATATGTCTATGATTTTTCTTTATAAAGAGCAAAATAAGGAAGTTCTGGGGAGGGTACTTTTTGCTTACATTTGGAGCTTTGCAGTTCTTATGAATTGTGCACTGTTTTGTGGTAATCTATTTGCTCGACCTCACCTCATATTTCCTATCTAATGAAAAAAGCAAAGATAATCAGTATGGGGGGTAAACTGAGAGGTTTGGGGAACTTGCAAATGGCTGTGAAATAGATGCAGGTATAACACATAGTAGGATATGAAATTTCCTGCAAGCATACTGTAATCTCCAAATAAAAGCTTTCTCATTTTATTACTTTGCATTTTTAAAAGAACTATTTTTGGGTGTGTTTTGGGGGAGAAGCAGAGGGAAGGAGTTGTAAAGACTGAAGAGAAACCCTAACCCCCAAATACCATTTGGTACGAAAGAATCACAGCTCTGTTAGTCACCATTGCTGCTGCATGAATCAATAAAGACTGACTATTAAATAAAGATTCAGCCTTTGTATAAACTATTACCTAATAAGCAGACAGTCTGTGTTCAGTGAGTGCCTCAGGGAAGACACAGGCTGAGGACTCCAAAGCGAGACAGCTCTGTGCACAAACATTTAGCAAAAGCCGAGTTTTAAGAGTCTTTATAAAAATAACCAAGCTGATATGAGTATAGAGAGTTATGTTTTTAATTGGAATGAGGACCCCAGTAAAATTCTTCAGTGCACAAAGGCTACCAAAGCGAAAGGTGGTCGTATTTATGTTGCAAATGTTTAGTTAGCAAATGAAACGTGCTGCTGCAGGTACCCGAACGCGCAGGAGAGCTGTGGGCCCACAGGGCTTTGGGCGGCTGCAGCAGGGCTCAGGGGCACCCAGGGACAGCGGGACAGCCCGTCATGCAGCCACCGGCATCCGGGCAGCTCCGGCAGCTCCAGTCATCGCTCCAGCAGGACCAAGGTGCAGGTGCTGTGGGTTTGTGCTTGTGCCCAGCAGTGGGTGCTGCTGCTGGGTCCAGAGCCAAGGATACATCTTGATCGCAACTTCCATTTGCAAAGAGAAATGGTAAAACAACCCCCTTTCTGTCCTTTCCTGTTCCTCCCAAATTTGTCAAATTGGTTTAACCCACCTCTGAAAATTGGTAATCAGAACTTCCCCCAAAACGCCACTGGAAATTGCTGAGAGGGAAGCAGATTTTTGTTCCCGTTAGAAATATTTTTGGTGGTGAGGGAATTTGTTCATTAAAACTGAGATTCTTAAGATGAGCAAATATGATCTGTGACAATCATCTCGGAGTCCCTATCCCATTCCTCTTCCTCCTTTTCCCTTAATGTTTGGCACAGAACTTTCATCCCATCTCATGAAAGACTACTCATGAAACGAATCTCCTAGGAGGACTGACAGGGTACAATAAAGAGATTTTTCCTCTTTTTTGCATGAAATGACATACAGGCAATGGATGTTTTTTGTCCAGTTCACCTGGAGTAGCTGTGGGTGCTTTTATGTAGCTGCTTGCTCTTCCCAGGCCTGTTTAGAGGGTTTCAAGCAGCAGCTCATCTCCGTGTTTCCAACCCGTAGTTTAGGGTGATCTTATCTAGCTGATCTGTGCCCCAAGAGCAGAGTGCTGAGCCAGACGGCTGCTGCTCCGGGTAATTAAGCAATAGGCGCAAAGTGATTAATCCGGATGTATAAGGTACAGAGATGGCTAAGGAGTTCAGAAGGCTGAATCTGACTAAGCAAGCTAAGCAGAATAGGAAAACTTTTCAGCAATTATTGGGCATTTCTTGCTCAGGGTTTCTATCCCGTTACTTTAACTTCCTTACACCCACATCAGATTTTGCCTTGGGCTGTTCGGCTGCTCTTGACAGCTGGCTGGGGTAAAAGGAAGTCGCCCGACCACAACCGCTTCCTAGCAAGGGCCGCCGGAGAAGTCAAAACCTTGGAGCATCAGACTCTGCTTTAAAAAGTGGCATAAACTTAGGGCCTGAAAAAATAGTATTGCCCTCTGCGTATCCAGTTGGGCCACCGTGTGCACAAATTAACAGCAATTAGCGGCAGTTTGAAAGCGGTTGCCTGAATTGCCGAAGTCATGAGGACTTTAGAGGCCGACTTGACCACACTCCCACCACTGTTTCATGTCTCCTCAGCAGAGCTGTTACGGGATAGATCCAGGTGCCCCGGAATGCTGGGGCTCCGGCTGTATGTTCCTTGTGCCGGCTGCTTTGCACTGCCCGTGGCCCCGTGGGATCGGCACCGGGGTGGCTTTGCCCCCAGCCTGGCTCCTGCTGCCTGCGGGAGATGCCAGCCGCCTCCATGCAGTGCATGTGCCTTTCTGCCTTCCCTCTTCTCTTCAAATTTGTGCTAAAAATCATAGGACGGATATTGTGATGGCTCTGAAGTGTCCTGCTCATTTCTGATTTCAGTCTGCAACTCTGGTGTGCATGGCCGGACATGTCCTGGTGCCCTGGCCAACAGGCTGGTCAAATTCTCAAATCTTGCTGGAAATGTGGAGGTTCTTGGCACCGCTCTGTGGTGCATCCAACAGGGAAAGAAGCAAAACTGGAAAGCAGTTGCCCTCAGGTATTAAAAAACATAACAACTCAATTACTTCTGCAAATAGCAGTGTCAATGACTGGGCATGCAAATCCCACTGCCAGACAGGTAAGAAGTTCCGATTTGCAAGAGGACCTTTGCTGGGTGCGTCGGATGCAGGAGTGAGAGGTCGGCACCCAGAGCCCCGGCCAGGGCTGCCCCAGTGCTCCAGACTGCGTCACCCTCCCAGGCTGCCCAGCCGGTGCCTCCCGCTTCGCTTCGCACTTATCTGATGGTCCAAGTCACTTACTCTTATTTACATTGCCTGCAGGGCACGTTGGATGGGAGCACATTCCCGCTCTTGTTACAGTTGATGAATGCAGCCCTATTAAAATATCATCTCATCCTCACACTAGATTGCAGGCTAAGATAATATGTGTGTTTCTTCTATATCGTTTATACAAGAAAGATTATGTTAAATGCCAAACCCAGTAAATATTTCAAGATCCACTGCATTGCTGAGAACAGTTTCTCCCCGGGCATATGTTTCAGAGCCAAAGAAAACACTTTAAAAATTTCCTTCCTGTTTAATTTTTTTAAAGGGCATTTTCCCTATATCTCTTGCCGAAATGACAAGTTGTCATGTTTCATGATCTTATTACAGTTGCAGATGTAACTCAGCAGGGAATCTGCCCAAGTTTACATTTAAAATCATAAGACCCTGATTCTGCCTTTTTTTTTTTTATCAGTTTAAATCTTTTTACTATGGTGTAGGGCTTCCAGTTTTACCTCATTGTAATCAAGATCAGAATTGCTCCTAATTATAACACTTAACTCCCTGTGTAGTGCTTTACACTTTCCAACCTCTCTATATTCATCAATTAATTAATCCCCAAAGCAGTTTTACGTTCCCACTAGAAATATGGGAAAGCGAGGCATAAGGATGAGGGGAGCCAAGACGTGGAGATGCTGGAGCTGGGGCCGGCACCAGGGCCATCCCCGCTCTGCAGCCTGGCCAGGCCAGCCAATCCAGGTCGCCAGCAGGTCCCAGGGAGGTGCCCACAAGGCCTGTCGATCTCTCTGGGTTTTGGGAAAGAGGTGATGGATGAGAAACTGAAGGGGCTTGGGAAAGGGTCAGCACTGCTTGCTGCTACCTGACCTAGTAGCTGATCTCTGTAGGAGCTCCTTCGGGGAAGAGCTTCCACAGAGATCTGCACCAAATCCGCTTTTATAGCCTCATTTGTATGTGCTTTATTTTGAGAGGTCATTTCTCTGCATCCTTGCCATTATTATGAGTAATGAAGAATGGACTGAAATAGTGTCTACACTGTAGCTAAGTCTTAAATTCACTTCTGTGCAGAATGTATAGATATTTGGGGAAAGTACACTTAAGAATAGCTGTATGTGTCGGAAAAGCAAACAGAGCTATACACCTAATTCAAACAAAGCTGATGATCTTTAGCCTCAGGGGAACCAGCTTTGCCCTGTATTTCAGGCATTTGTGCCATGCTCCAAAGCCTCTGCCATCCTGGACTAATGTTAAGCAAGGTTAATGACAGTAATGATCAAAACAGCCCAGGGAAGAAAAAATGGCCCCAGAGTCCTGTTTTGCACCTTGTAGTTTTGTCTCTCTCAAGTCCTTGCTGGACAGATTGTCCTTCCTGGCTCGCCTAGGTGGAGAAATCTTGCATAGTTGTGCCAGAATAACTATTCCGTGCTAGTTGCACCAGGATAAATCCCTGCATCAGTTCTGCAATAAAAGCCATGGCTGCGCAGAGACTTGCTTCCAGAATAAAATCATTTTTATTCCAGAATAATATTGAGGCTGGGATTTTTACGGATTTATCTACGGTGGATGCAGTTTTCTGGTATAGCTCTTCAGGGAAGATATTTCCCTGTACACAGTGTTTCCTTGTGCCATGGAAGGGACAGGGAAATGGAAGCTCGGGGAGGGATTAGCCAACTGAAACCTTAGAGGTTTCCCCATCATTTCTTATGGAAGACAAAATATAAAGACACAAATTCCTTTTACTAAATTGGTTGCTTGGAGAGGGAAAAAGAGAGGTGACTTTCAAGAGGAAAGGCAGGTTGCATGGACTTTAGATTATGTGATTTTGGAAGGTGTGAGTCATTAGGAAAGAAGAGGGAAAAAAAATCCTTTTCTTTTGGTCACTATGCAGTAATGCAGAACAGTTGTTCCTATGTTTATTTCTGTGGTTTCCAGCACTGAAATTGTTGGCATGCACCATCATGAGATAGGGACTGTGCAAACTCCAAATAGAAAAGCAAATATTCACCAATACAACAGCAGCTGCTTCCAACTGTAACACCTGACGCAAATACATATCAGACAGGAGGGATCATTAAGTGAAGCAAGTATTCTTTTAACTTCCATTTCCTGAGAGAGTTTTTTTTCTTTTAATAACTCAAGCAACTGCACTGGTTTGGAAGTCCAAGTAAGGTTGGAGAGAAAACTCTTTGATCTCTTCTTTTGTATTGCAGGCTGAAAAAAAAGCAAAGTATTCCCTGTGGAGTTACTCCATTAAAAACAGGGGCATCTGTAGATTGAATAGTTTGTTCTTTTTCAGAATATTAATAATTTGATTGAATATTTCATTAATATAATTTTCTCTTAGGCACCTTTCTATCTTTCTCTTAAGAAAAATTGAAAATAGAGGCAAAACCGGCCTGGGTTTGTGCTCCTACTGAAGGTCCCCTCCCCTTGGGTATGGGAGTTTGTTCCCTTTTTCCTGTTTCATATTCTTTTTGAACTCTGAGGTGGATAAAAGATTGCTGTCAAATTGTTTGTATTTTTGCTTTGTATAACCCCTGCGTATGGAGCGGTCGGGGCTGTGGCTGCCCCCTGGCCTGTTTTCCACCATATTCCCGTGACTGCTGTTTCGATCTGTAGGGCAGCTCCGTGTCCTCTTCCCACACTTCTGTGGACACCATTCCCCTTTCCCTCTCAGCTCGCTGTGGCCTCGGTGCTCCTCCATTCACCCCTGTCTCGGGCACTCTTTGCACTGAGGTGAACGGAGCCAGCAGCGACATGGCCCCGCGGCTCCTGGCCGTGCTGCCCTCCTCATGGAGGCCTCCCTGAGCCTTGTTTTCATGGCAGCACTGGAAGAAAAACGTGTGTGTGTGTGGAGACCTTTGTAGCTCCAGTCTAGACCTTCCCTGCTGTTTGGGGAATGAGGGGAGTGGCAGTCGGAGCGCCGGGCGCAGTCGCTGACATGGGCGCGCGCGGCCGCGCAGACCCAACACCCTGTCAGGAGGAATGTCTCGTGCTTGCGCTGACGCCCCGTCGTGACGGAGGGACCCCGGGCAGTGCCAGGCGCTGCCTTCTCACACAGCAGCCAAAGAGCAGCCGAATGCACTGGGACGCCCCCTCGGAGCGTGTGCAGGTGCTGGAGAGCCGTAGATGAGCTCCCACGGGGGCAAACAGCACGTTGCCGTCCTGTTTATAGGAGCGCGTGCCTGAGGTACCGCGACAGGAGCGTCTCCTTCCCTAGTGCCATTAATGCCTCTCAGTTTTGATGTGAGAAAATAGCATATGCTACCCTGGAGGCTGGAACACGCTGAGGTTGGCCAAAGGCGGTGCAGAGAGCCATATGCTGACCCAAATCGGGACAGTCTGTGGGTTTTGGGTCCCAGCTTTGTTGCGTTCAGGACCTCCCATGTGTTTGTCAGGCTTCCAGCGCCTCATGTCTGGCATTCCCGCCCCGTCTGCCACCGTCCCAGCGAGCTTCCTGCTGGGCACGAACCTTTGCTTTTCATTTTGAAATAACTCTGGGGATTGACCTAGCTTTCCTGAGCATTTTTTAATTTTTCAGGCAAAAAGAATAAAAGAGTTGCATCCAGAACAAAATGTTTTATGTCATGGACAAATTAAACATTTCCCCTTTCTTCTTTTTTATTTTTTTCTTTTTCTTTTTTCTTTCTTTGTTTTCCTTTTTCTGATTTGGTAGTGGTTTAAAACCCAAGCTGCTGTCAACCTGAAATGCCATTAGAGCGCAATTATCCCCTTCCTTCTCCTGGCTCCAAGGCATTCTGCCGCCTGCACCCAGCTTCCCTCCAGGGAACCTCGTTTCCTTAGCGCCTCACCCCAAGCTCCCCGAGTTCTTCCCATGTAAATCAGATTAATGACACCAACTCCACCAGTCTGTATTTGCGGCTGCAAAGACAGCAAGGTGGTGACTCCAAACGCGGAGTACTTTCCAAGTGGTTGTTGTATTTAGGGTATTAACCACCACCCCTCAGAGGAGGTGGATGGATGTGGAGGAGTAAGAGGTTGTTTTGGAGATATTGTGAGAAACTTCTTCTGATTGACAGCGTTCGGTGACAGCTCCCAAAGCTGGAATCTCGAATTTGCTTATCTCTTGGCAGATCTCCTCCCCAGCGTGGTCCTCCTGGGATGCTGAGCCATTATTAAAACAACAAAAGAAACCCTAGACACAAAAAGCCGGGTGACTCGGGGACACGAGGACCGCAGCAGAGCCGCTCGCGGCGGGGCCACGGCTTCTGCAGGCGTTTTGGCCCCAGTGACCACATTTTGATCATGCGTCCCTGATTATTTTCTGAGCTGCTGCTGACTTTTAAGACCTACTGCATGGTAACTGATGGAAAATAAAACCTTTATAAGCGCCCCAGCAGTAAGGGTGGGGGAGGATTTTATTATGAAAGCCATAGATGGCACACTGGCCTGTGCTATAACTGTGTATTTCAATTGTGCTCCGCAAACTTTGCCCCTGCAGACTGATGGAAAATGGCTAGATGGAGCATGGATTCATTTTCTAAAGGAAATGAGGATATAAATTCATTTAAGAAATGACATGCCAATTTTTCTTGCTCCGTTTTCCTCTCATAATAAACGGTACAGCTGCCAGGAATTTTTGTGAAAATAACACTTGCTTTTTTCCTTTTTTTTTTTTTAATCCTGCTCAAATGTTATAAAAGACCCAGAGCCAGATATATCATATTTATGATCTCGGCAGAGGTAACCCTCACTAAACAAATGAAGATCTGTCCCTGTCCCCTTCGACTGCTGACAGCGATAACAACATAGGATGCAACATTACTTCACCAAAACTTGGAGAAAATATATAACCCATTTACTTAATGGACTGAGCTATAATGTCATCAGTTAAGTGAATGACATGAATAAAGAACAAGATGAAGTAATTGCTTCCAAAACATTTCTGGAATGAAGTAGAGCTTCACAGTGACTGGTCTCCTGGGGTCCCATTGATAACCTGTTTTCAGCAGTTTGCTCTGCTGCAGTGTGGAGATGCTTTCCAGGGTGTCACTGCTGCCTCGGTTCCCTCACGGTGCTGGGGGACACTGTGATCCAGCCCCAGTGTGCCCGGCTTTGTGGATCGCCCCCTCAGGTTGATTTGAAATACAGCTGCATTGTGCCGCGCTGCGAGCTTGTGTACCTATACAGCATATATGTACATCTGACGGCTGTACTGCCCCTGAGCTGGGGCTCTGTTGAGTGCCAGCACGTGCCCCTGAGCCTGCACTTCGGCTCCAGCTCCCTCTGGGACCATCTCTGGTGGGAGGAAAATATTCTCCGGTGCCCAAACTGTCATGTACGTGTGGTGGTTGTGCGATATCCGTGTAGGGAGTATCCCCTCGCGCGGGGCAGCAGTGGGCACAGCCACGCAGGGCTGTGGAAGGGTGCAGGACGCTGGGATGTGCGTCCCAGCTGTGATGGCTTCAACACAAGTAAAGAAGCACTAATGGGCTGGTGTGGCAATCATCACTCCCTGAGTGCTGTGGGAGAGCAGCAGGAGCAGTGTTTGCAGCTCATCTTTCACTTGGCTTTGGCTCTTTCCTAGCAGGCAGATAAATGGGAAGGAAAACACAGCAGAAGTGGAGAAAGAGCTTCTCCATCACCCAGTTAGTTGGCAATTTTTCTGTAGGGACCTTCTCTTTGCTCCAGGATTTCAGGACTGTGGAGCAGATCTGCACATGTTCCAGCCCTACAGCAGCTGCAGTCATGCAGCTGGTCCATATCTTTTTAAAGAAAACCTTCACCAGAGAAACACACTGAAAGTGAAGCTCCCATGCCCTGAAATAGACCAATTTCAATGAAATTTCAGGGTGAATTTATCTCTAGCCACAGAGAGTTGGTCTATCTAGAAGACCACCTGATCAACCCATCCTCCCCCTTACCATCTGGTCAGGATTTCTGCCGGTGTGTTTTGGTTTTGATTTTGCTTTGGCTTAGAACAGCCTAGGTCTTTTTCTGATAATAAAAGGAAACAACTGTTGAAAATGGGTTTTTTTGTTGTTTGGTTAGTTGTTTGGGTTTTTTTTTTTTTTTTTTTTTTTTTGTCCACAGCGTAGAAGGGTTATTTTCCTGAATCTCTGCAGCTCCTCAGTAGTAACCTGTGACAGAAAATCAGAAAAAAAAATAGGTTTCAAGGGATCTGTGGAGGTCACCTAGTCCAACTCCCTGCTCCAAACAGGGCTATATTCGAGGTCACATACAATAACCTCGGTTTAGCCCTCGGTTATCATTTTTAGCAGTTTCTGCCTCAGTAGCCTCTGTGGCCACACAAAGAGCTAATCCGGTGTTCAGTACACTGAATTAGATAGAAATTTCCAGCTCTGGAGCAAAAGCAAGACAGAAGTGCAGGGCTTTCGAGGCAGCTCAGGCACCAGTGCGATAGCTGGGTTCTTGGCGCAGATTTGCGCCCCGCAGCGCTCTCTGCCCTAGTGTCCCTGCTGCCCGGTCGCAGGGACAGAAACCCCCAGAGGGGCAGGAGCAGCGACAGTCACTGCTCGCTGGCGTCCCTTGCCCAGCCCTCCTTCCCCATCCTGCGCTCAGTGCCCCTGTATGCTCTTCTTGTTTAATTTAAAATTTCCCTCAGCAATATCATTTGCACAATGTCCTTTCTTTTCTTTTCTTTCTTTTTTTTTTTTGTTTTCCCACATGCTTATTTTTGCTGGATGCTTCATATTGGCTGAAATATCGAGTTCTTTCCATCTGACTTAGAGGTTTCTGGTGTTACAATTGCTCTGGAAAATTTGAAGTGCTTAATTAACATGCAGCTACTGGAAAGGAAGAGGAGGAGGAAACACACAACGACAGCCTTTGATTTGACAGAGATGAGAGCCTTGTGGTACAAAACACACAAAACCCAGGCCTTTTCAAGAAATCTGGATTCTTTTCCCATCTCAGCACCTGGTGCGATTTTCATCGACTTTCTGGGCATCCTTGCCTACCTTTTACTGTTGTGTCTTGTTTTTCATTCCCATCCACATAGTTTCTTGCCTGTTGAGATAGTGAGTAGCTTCAGGCTGTCTCCAGACAGCCGAAAGAGAAAGGTGCATCAGGTAGGAATGAACTTGCCCTGGGCCCCCTTACATTCAGTGTGGGGAGAGAGACACCATGAGAGGATTCACATCTGAAGCAGGATAGACTCTGAGGAAGCCTTTCCTCACTCCATCAGCTGCAGAGGGAGCCTACAACTGATAGGAAAGGCTGATTTTCCTGATTTTAGAGCACACAGAGGCTCTTGCTGCTGAATATCACTATCAAAGCAAGCAGAAAAGAAATAATTTGAACTCTTATTTGCAATAGCGGTGAAGTACTATATGCAAAATCAAGCATAGTTCTTCTGGGAGTAAATAAAAGAGCAAGGATCTGTATTAGAACAGCCCTTATGCAAACTTAAAGGAAACCTGAAGTCTGATAGTTGGCTTGCAAGGGGAACAGCAATAATGATGCTGCTGCGATGGCAGTGGGAGGGTTCACCCCATTGGGTTGCTCCTCAGGGACAGGGAAGATTCTCTGGGCCTCGCGTGTCATTACACACTGTCTAGGTGGAAGAATTCCTTTGGAAGGGAAAGGGAAGTCTGGTTAGGTCTAGAAGTCTTTGAAACATGGCACCTTATAGGAGACCTGCAGCAGCTATGGGACAGGAAGGTGAGCAACCGTTGCCACTGCGCGAAGCAGAGGTCTCCTCGGGAGCCAAGGCAGCGGGGTCACCTCCTGTTTTGGGCCAACACCGTCATTTCCCCAGTAGCCCCCGCTGTCCCTGACCAGCTGCCCTTGTCCTCAACATGTTATTCCCTCATCTTTGCTCCCATTACTTCTGTTTCCCCTCATATTATTTTGATAACTACACCTGTCAGCAAGCCCATATTCATGGACAAAATCTGTCATTTGACACTATTGCTCGATGCATTTTATTCTGCCGGTGCCTGGGTCTCGTCATGTTTAGCTTTAGCTCTGAAAATGGGAGTATTTTTTCTTCTGCTGCTGCTGTGTTGCTACAGTGTCCTGCACCATAGAGCTGCGTTCCGCCGTCACAAACTGTGCAGCGAACCCCTCCTGCATGTGCTGGGTTGGGACCCATCAGCCAGCAAGGGAAGGGCAGTCTCTACATAGCCAAGTGCTGGCTTGCTAGCTATGGGATTAGGTGAAACAGCAATAAAAATCTAATAAATGATTTGCTAAAGCCTTTTCTCATGCACACATTTCCTGCTGCAAAATTATGACTCAGGCATCACCGTTTTCAATGGTCTATTCTTCAAAGGATTATTTTTTTCACTCAACGGGGTTTTGAATCCTTTTCCCTAAGATGTGTTAGGTATTTGTGCAAGCACCATGTCGAGGTGTTGTTGTTATGGTAACTCTTATGTATTAGTTTGGATTCTACGTATAGTGCAATTATGAATGTGCTGTTGTTTTAAAATAATCCAAGCTGCCCCCAATGCATGGAGCCAGCACTGCTCTGCAGGATCTGTGCATCCCCTCTGAGGCAGTTACACTGCTTAGAGAAAAGGTTGGTGAGGGAAAATAACACATCTGAAATATTTCTGTCGTAAACGGATGGAGTCCATTTTTCTCTTGAAGTTTTCTCCACGTGGCTCTAAGAGACAGACACCTACCTTTTTCCCCCTTTTGAACCAATTCATTAGTTTGCAGGTAATCACATGAGTCTAAACAAGGAAGACTGCTCTGTGTTAATTGAAATGGTTGTATAAGCTACTATTAACTCATATAAGCTAAATCATACCCAGGTGATTTAGAGAGGACCTGCTGCAGGGAGCTGCTCTTACCCACCCACCTTTCCAGGTTTAACCTGCTCCTCACTCTTCTGGAAGTGAAACAGCTCCTGCCTCAATGCAGTATCGAGGACACAAAAACACACTGAGGACTGTGCCTCTGTATCCACATTTTGCCTCAAGGCTCCAAAACATTCCCTGGATGTTACCCAGGGGATAATAAATCCGCTTCTATCTGTCCAGACTTTGAAGGACAGACATTTTCTCTTAAATAGACCTTCTCTGTTTTCATTCCCTTATTTATCTGGAGCTGACACTTTAACACAGTAGAAGCAGCCAGGCACTAAAAACAAAGAGAAACCTGAGTCCTTGACGTCTTCTGAGACTCACAGTCTGTGTTTAAGAAAAAAAAAAAAAAAAATCTAACAGAAAGCGCTTTTACAGACTCGTCTCTTTGGCTTTTCTAAAACATCAAATAGGCAGAGCAAAGATCAGTGGTTTCTTCTTGCTTCATGAGATACCAAATACATATATATATATACATACAGAGAATAAAAAATAAAGAAGCAAAGAAACAAAAGACTGAGTGTGCGAGATGTTCCTTGGGAAAGCGTGCAGTGAGGCTGGAAACAGTTTATTTGTTTGCCTTGCATACCTTCACATTGGGATCTTGAAAACACTTCATTTAACGAGTTACTTGACCCTTCTTGGGGGTAATGTGTCTCCAAAATGAAGGAAGGAAAGAAAGAGGCAAGGAGGAATAAAGGAACTGCCTTTGCTTCTATTATCTTGAAAGCCTGTAACATTTCTGCAGGGTTTCTAGAGGGATGTGAAGGAGAGCCTTTCCCCATCCTTCACCGTCTGCTGGAGGGGCTGATTTCACTTTCCAACCTTTTGCTGCTGCATGTTTCACCAGGCCTCAGCTGCAAATAAACCAGGTTACCCAGCTGGGCTGGCCTCAGGAGACGATGTTATCACTTCCAAAGGCTGAAATTCAAGGCTTTTGCTTCAAGTACTAAATAAAGTAGAAACCACTAATAGGGTAAAGCCTACCGAAGATGGCTGGATATCCCAAAGCACCCTGTGCAGCACTGAGCTGCATGGACGTGGAAGCACCCCGGAGCATGACGGTGGCTCCCCAGCCTCGGGCTGCCTGGGTGGAAGTGCCCGACTTGCTGTTGGAGCCATCAGGAGCATCGCGGACATAGACGGGAGCCCTGTGGCTCTTGGGGGCTGCAGAGAGCAAGTGCGGTGTTCCCAGGTCAGGCACTGGCATCAGAAATAAGGGCAGTTGTGTGAAGCGACCATAAAGAGAGGCAGCTGCAGGGACATAATTTGGTCCAAAAGCACTTGGAAAAAATCCAGAAAGCAATTTGGGTATTGATTTGGCAAAGAGTGCACTTGCTGTCCTGAGCCAACGTCAGCATCCCTTGTAACATTAGTGAGGGCTTCAGGCTCTCTGTAAAACCCAGACGATTATTTAATCGCTCAGATAGGGATTTGGGGGAATTTATTCCAGGCAGCCAGATCTGAAGCTCTCGGGCATAGGCTCGAAGAGGAGAATGAAGCTGGTCCTGAACATGAAGAGTGGCTCTCACGTGGGTTTTTCTGTCGCCACCATGTGAGACTAGCGCGTGCATGCAACAGGCACGGAGCCACAGCCACCAAACACATCCAGACTGCCAGCTGGACTTCAACCAGACATCCAAAGGTGAAATCTTATCTCCATGCCTGAGAGAAAACAGGAGGAGATGCAGATGGTCCCAATAAACCATTGCAGGAAACAAAGTACGCTTGATAAGGAGCAAAGGAAAAGGAGGACGAGAATTCCTAATGTCAGTGATTCTGTTAAAGACTTTGACCATGCCTTATGGGAAACTGCAAAGTTAAAATATAAATAAACTGACTTTAAAACCTCAATATTGCAACAGTAGTGGCTGAGTTGAATTTAAATTACCTTCTGTAATTCTTGGAATGTCTAATGCTCTAAGAAAATGTGATATTTTTCTTACCTCTTATATAACTTTTTTTGTCAAATTTCTGAAGCAATGTATTGATTTTATTTTTTTAAGGCAGAGACTATCAGTCCTGTTTATCATCCTTTTACGAACATGAATCCTTTACAAAACACCCAAGTATGACGAGCAATCAAGTAACCCAAAGAGCGGATGATTCTCCTCAAATCCTCAGGCAAGGGTCCTTACCCTTTTTTCAAAGAAGTCCCCCAAAATACTGAAGATAGTATCAGATATCAAAGAATTATCAGAAATAAGAAAATCAGAGAAACGTGGATGGAAACAACATAGCAGTCATTGTCATTTTATTTTGTTGCTGCAGTCAGTGCAGACAGGGAATCATATCCCAGCCCTAAAGGACCGAGGTCTCGTCTAAAAGTGGGACTTAGACACTGCAGACTGGGTTGTGCTTTTGCTCTTTGCATTCTGAAAGACCTGATGGCTTGAGAAAACGCCAGTTGTGTATCTGCTCATAAACAGTGAAAACCAGACAGCCGCACACATAAGATCTAATTTGAAGGCTTAGTTTTGTCTTCACCATCTGAATAAGAATGAGCATTACATCAGCAAAGGCACCGTCTAGCCCTCTTTATGGCTCAGCATTCTGGAGTAAGTCCTTGTTGACCTGGAATATTCCTTCTCATTGATTATAATTAATTTAATAATGTTATTATGTCTCTGCTGAACACAAAGCAGTTCTATAAAAGCTGTCCTTTTTTTTTGCCCCTTTCTAAAATGGTATACGATACAAGTAAATCTACGGGACACTCTTAGACTGACTGCTGATTCATTTCTGATTCATAAAAATAAACAGATAGCAAGACATATGTCTGAGCCAAACAGCATTTACTCTGTGGGAACATGTAAATGTAATAACACTCTTTAACAGGGTTAAACAATATTAGCCCTCTGATTTGTCATTATTAGTGTCACTAATTCTAGTTTCATGAACATCACTGAAAATATATGGCACACAAAAAACAACTACCATAATGTGAGCACATCCATCTGTCTTTCCAGAAGAAAAACAGGCTTGGCAGGGACTGCAGTTCTGCAAGGATTTGAAACAACAACTTTTTATTCATTAAAATGTGGTTATGGTCTGAAAATGGACTTAGGGGAGGGGGGGGAGAAATGATTTCTCATTGCAGACAGCACTCAGCCAGGCCGGTTTGTCTCGTGTTGGCAATCGGCGCTGACACGTACAGTGGCTTATTACTGCCCCCACTGAAGCCAGTGGAAAAATTCCCTGTTGAATTCAGTGGGAGAAAGACCAGACCCCAAAGCTGGCCTGGTGTGAACGATGGAGAGCCAATGTTGGTCTAAACAGTGCAAATTTGGTTCCTTTTCTGCCCCAAGTGCCTTCAGCAACTTGCCAGCTAAGTGCTGAATCCAGGCTCTTACAGCTCTTGAGCACGAGCAATGGGAACAGGCCGGCCGGGAAGGGGTCTGGGAGGCACACGGCCTCCTTTTCATTAACCTGCTCCTTTTCATCAGCCTGCTCTTGCAGCTACCGGAGGAGCAAAGCCTAGAGCTGCTCTGCGCAGTCTCTTCAGCATTTCCCTGCCCCTAGGGAAAGGTTTTCTTTTTCCAATCCGTAGCTTCAACCTTCCTTCCTGCACATAAGGTGATTTCTTCTTGTCCTTTCTGCAGTGCACACGGAGCACCATAGATCACTGTCCTCGTTATAACAAACTTTTACATATTGCAAGACTGTTATCATATCTTTGCTCATTCTTTTCTTTTCTAGACTAAACAAACCCAATTCCTACAACCTTTCCTTGCAGGTCATGTTTTCCAAACCTCTTATCATCCTGTTTGCTCTTCCTTGGCCTCTCGCCAATCCATCTATGTCTTTCTCAAGTTGTGGTGCCCAGAGACGGGCGTCCTGCTCATGTTTTGCTACTTTGGCTGTAGGAGCTCAGCAAGGCAAAGAGAATTAGCATGAGATGAGAGGCTGTTTTTAATCCCTTCCATTATCCCGAGCTGGGTAGCACAAGTGTTGCTGGAGGATTTTAGAAGAAGCCAAAGGGAGAGAGCGTGCGGAAACGCTGAACACTGAATTGCATCAACTCCTAGTTGTGACCAGCTTTTAAATTCTGCCAAGTCCTGATTAACCCTGGAGTCAGTGCTTTGCTCAGATAAATATTCACCTGTGCCTGTGACGGGGATGTGGGGAGAGCGTGGGGAGCTGGTCTTGCTTAAGCGCTGCCCGCGCCGCTGCCTGTCCCTGAGGCCTGTCCCATTCCCATCCCGACGGATTGGGCCGTGGCGCGCGGGAACGGGGCGAGGACACTGCTGTCACGTCCACATTCTCTCTGTCATCTACTGGTAGCTATTTATACTGCGCCTGCCGCTGCGGCGGGGTAACGGGGACGCGTTAGAGCGCCCTGGGAGCGGGGGCCTGGAAAAAAGGACTCCGGTGGTTCCTTAATGTGCCAGACGGAGGCGGGAGGCGGGAGGCGGGAGCCGCTCGCCTGGCACGGGGACGTCTCCTGCCGGGACACGGCTCAGTGCCGAGCCGCGCACCCGGGGCACCCCAGAGTCACCCTGCCCGCCTGGGAGGTGCAAAGAGCCTCAAGACTGAGCTGCAGCAGCAGCAGGTTCTGCCCAGCCTGTCTGCCCAGGACCGTGTGTTGTCCTTCCTGCATTTTCTACCTTAAAAAACCTGTTTGTCATGACAGAGAGAGTGTTTCTTCTAGCATTTCCTCCCAAAATTTTATCTTTTCTGTGCCTCTTCATTGCAGTAGAAGTGTGTTTTTGTGCGTTGTCCTACAGCTATGAAATCTTTGGATGCCCTTTAAGTGAAAGGAGCTACAGAAAATTAGGTAACTTTTATAATCTACTGTAGCAGCACTAGCAAAAAAAAAAGTGGGGGCCGTGTCCATTTGGGCTGTGTAACATGGATAGAGCCAGGCTGCAGCACCTGGAATATTCCTTTTGATTTGTTTCTTAATTCTGTTTTCCCACTCAATTGATTTGTAAGGTACCACCAGCAGGTCGAGGGAGGTGATCCTACCCCTCTACCCAGCCCTGGTGAGGCCACATCTGGAGAACTGTGTCCAGTTCTGGGCCCCACAGTGCAAGAAGGATGTGGAGCTGCTGGAGAGAGTCCAGCGCAGGGCCACGAGGATGATCAGGGGCCTGGAACATCTGCCCT
>JAWLRI010000180.1:3665907-3681381 GCA_034781795.1 Crypturellus tataupa | reverse complement strand
TGCTCTAGGTGGCCCTGCATGTGCAGGGGGGTTGGACTAGATGACCTCTAGAGGTGCCTTCCAACCTTAGGCATTCTATGATTCTAGGATTCTATGATCATTGCCTTTTATTGTTATAAACTAAGCTGTGCAGAGGTTTCAAATGAAACCGTTTAATTTTTTAATCCTCTGCTTCCCTCATGACAAAAACATTCCACAAACACTATGCATTCAATGTTACTGGTGATGAGAAATCAAGGACCATTTTTAAATAGATTAATTTCTCCAGACAGTCATGCCAATGACAAATCCAGTTAATAATACTACACGATTTTGGAGAACACAGAGAAATGTTGTATCTACTCATTCACCTGCAGAATAACTTAACACTGCGTATCAGCATTTAAAGTGGATGGTCTAAAATTGGGCTACTATAAAAGATAAGTGCAGCGGTCACAGACAGTAAAGCCCGAGGAAGTGTCGTTGCAGTGTCTGAGCACAGGCAGTTCTACATGATCATAATGGTCTTTCACAGGAGACTAATACACAAAATAAGTGTATGTGTGAGGGTGTCTGTATCTATGTCTCTATGTATTAGCATACATATACACCCTGCAGAGAACAGGTCTCTCACTCGTATTATGTTGTCTCCAGGGGAAGCGCAGCCCAACACTGGGGAAATTTGCAGGAATTATTGACATCTGCGGGTGATTGCAGCCGCTCCTGTTATGCTGTATGATAGGGAGATTTCTCTGTCGGCTCCTCTATTTCCTGTTGGGACTATAGAGGAAAACGGGCTGCCGGGGAGGTGTGGATAGTCTGTTTAGTGGCCGTGTCCTCCTTCCGTCAGGTGGCCGGAGTGCACTATCGCGGCTGGTGCCCTGTTGCCCAGCTGATACGGGGGACATCCCGGGGGCTCCAGAGTCACTGCGGATGCTGGTTGCACCTGTGGAGAGCTGCCCTGCCACAGGAGCAGAACTCCCTGCTGCACCCGAGTGCGGCCATCGAGGGGTGATGTGTCCCCAGGATGAGGGGGTCATTTCCCAGCTAGAGCCGCCTGCAGGAGCCCACCTGGGTGCCACAGTCCCTCCTGGTTGTCCCCCGGGGAGCTGCGAGGGCGCCACACTGGTGCCTGGGCTCCGTGTGACTCACAGAAGTGCCTGCTGGGCGAGCGCTAACACAGCGCTCGTCCTCGCGGTGCACTCGGCGCGCTGCAGCCATCGGCGCGCTCGCGTCTGTCAGCTGCGTGCTTAATGGCACCGCTCTCTAAAAGATGAAATATATGGTTGGGCAATAACAGAAAAAGCTGGAAAGAAAGATTTATAATTTTCCCCTTAAGCCTGTCATTCATGTCATTAATATAGATGTGATTTAGGAGAGCAACAACTTTTTCTTCTTTTTTCTTCTTTTTCTCTTGCTAAAAGCTTTGTGTATGTACCCACAGTCTGACAACCAAATGGGTCTGCCTTTCTTTTCTCCCCTCCAATATGTGGATTGCTTCTAATTCTGTCAGTCAAATGGAGCAGCAGTTTGAGGAGGGGAGTGATTAAGGCTCCCTCGGCATAAAGGGCTGCACGCTGCGTCTCCGTATTCAGCGGGGCTGCGGCGCGACAGCCAGTCCCTGCTCCTGAATAACGAGCCTTTTCAGACGCACAAATATACCTTAGAAATACTGTGCAAACAAAGCTCCAAAGCGCTAAGTGCCGGGCCTATTTTCTGTTTATTGCTTTGTGCTTTATTTTCACTTCTCATCCTACAGGACCCCATTCAGCCGAGCAGCGCGCGGTGCTCGGCTGCAGCCCTGCTCCACACAGCCCTTGGCGCTGGCTGGGCTTCAGCCTGTGCTCAACTCCCCGAAAATCACACAGATTTGAACTTGTGCTTAAAGTAAAGCGTTTAATTATATAATGTGTGAAAAGGGCACAGAATTGAGACTTCCTGATTAGAACTGAATGTGTGGTTTAGTCTTTTTTTTTCCCTTTTTTTTTTTTTTTTGATTCTGCAAAAGGGGCAGATTAGGCAGTACTGCAGTGTCCTGAGCCAGTGTCACTTCCAGCAAATTACTGACCTAGGGAAAAAAGTATGAAAAAGATGAACAGTTTTGAATGTATTTCTAAACAAAGTGTTTTATTTTTATTTCCAATTTTCTGCAAACTGTCTTTTTAAAATGTCCTCCAGCATTGTTTAGGAATGTTTAAAAGGCATTTAAAACAACAGAGCAGCCTTTTATTTATAATCAAACCAAATATTTCATTTGACTTCAGGTAATTTCTCTTTCCTTGTTAACTCCTGACAGATTTTTGAGAAACCTTCACTTAAAGTTCCTCTGAAACAGAAATATTTATCTGGGTTATTATAAGAGCACCACCACTCAGTAGCATTCAGCGAGCACAAACATTTATTCCAGAGTACTGGGCCAGAGTTCATTCATTTAGCCAACCTCTCCCTTTAAAAAGAAAATAATAAATGAATAAATAAATATATAAATAAAAGCACTTGTTGAAGTATTAAGCCAAGAGGGTGCCTGTCCTGGAGGCATCGCTGCAGCCAGGGAGCAGAGCAGCAAGACCCGCGGCCCCTTCTGCAATGACTGTGACTTATCTGCAGAGTGAGGGAGTCTCTTGCAGTGTTTGGGACACCCCCACAGTCCCCTGGATATCAGGGGAATTCCACCATTGTCCCAGGATTATTTTCCCCATCCAGTTAAGATAAAAAAATACAGATGCCTGGAAACTGCACTCCGAGCGTGTCGAATGGCTGGCGGAGGACTGCGGGGACGGAGCATTTGTTGAAATGCAAGATGCTGCTTCCTGGTTCCCTATTCCGTTTTATGGTGTGGCAGATTTATTATGGAGATAATATTCAGGCCCACACTTAACTGATTTTAATCCAGGAGAACCTCTCCAACTCAGGCTTTTTTCTCATCACTTTTAATGGCTGCAAACATCCTGCACACGCGAGCGACTAGCAGCGTCTGCGCTGTGTTTGCTAAGGTACAGCGGGGCGAACACTTTTGTACAACACGGTAAATGTTTCATGAAAAGAGTATCAAATGGACTGTCTAAAACCCTCAGAGACTGTCTGCTCTGCACTCAAACGCAGGACATTATTTCATGATTCCCCGTGATCCCCTCAGCATTGTAATTGTAAACTGTGCACAGAGAAGTGGATGAAGGCGGATTACAAATGCTAGCCCGTATAAAGGCCCCGTAATTATTTGTTAAACGCTCCTGTTTAGCCTCCCGCCTGCTCTCCAGGCTGGGCTGCGCCGCACGTTCCCCTCCAGCTCCTCGGGCTGTGGCGAGGCGGGTTCCTGCCTCTCGGAGAGGATCCTCCCGCAGCTCCGGGCGGGATACGAACCCGGTGCCCAGGCTGCGCTGCAGGACACTCTGCCCTGAATGCAGCCATCCCACTGTGAGTCTTTCCACGTCTCCAGGCATCTTCTCCAACATGTTTGCCTTTTTCATTCTGTTTTCACCCCTTAGACGTGACGGTGGCTTTTTTTTTTTAAGAGAAAATTTATCCTCAATTTAAAGCAAGTATCTGCTTTCCTGTCTCTTCCTTTCCCTCATTCCCCCTCCGTTTGGATGAAGCCGAGTGTTGCCTGTCCCAGACGTGCCCCCTGCTCCAGCGGCAGACGTGTGCGGACGGCTATAGATACCTCTCTGCATACGTTTAGCAGCTCCTTGGCAGCCTGTTCTCTCCAGCAGCGGCAGGTGGGGTTATTTGGGACGGCGCGAGGGCTGCTTGTTTTCATTTTCCCTGGCGTCACCAAGGGTGTTAAACACAACTTGGGCCCGTGCCGGTGCTCGATGTTGCGGGCGCTCCCGCCTGGTGCGGCCCAGCTGGCAGGATCCGCACGGCCACCCCGGCAGCCCCGCAGAGGACGAGGGGCTGTCCAGGTCAGGGCCGAATATACCCTGTGTCCCGGGTGAGCGTGGAAGAGATCCCGCTCCAGCTGCCCCCGCGCTGCCGTCCCGGCGCCGCTGCGGAGGCTCCGCGTACTGGGACCCCCAGCAGGGCCCGACGGGTGCCCAGTGCCCGCGGCACCTCCGTGGTGGGAAGGATGAGGATCTGGAATCCGCGTGAATCCCGGGAATCCCCACGCTGCTTGGAGGCTGCAGCGCAGCAAACTCCCCCTTCCCGGAGTGAGGCGGCCTTCCCACGGGCGCGCAGGCTCCTTCCTGGTAATTCTGCAGCGCCGTCTTCCATTTTATACAACCTCCTGCCGGGGTTTGCTTCCCTGTTAGCAGGCGAGGTTACCAGGATGGTTGCAGTTGCTAGAGGCAACTACTCTGCAAAATCTTTTTATAAAATATATTTATCTCATTAGAAATCTTTCACCAGCGCTGTGCCTGTAGGATCAAATATCTCATTCCTGCTGCGCGGGGCGAGCGTTTGCAGTTTTGGTAGAGCAGAGAAACAGCAAACAGGGGCATAAAATGGCTGCTCCAACCCCACTAACATTAAAGTCCCTTTTCCAATAAGATAAGTGGGACCTCAGACCTAGCTAGTTTATTACTGGAGGAAAAGTAATGGGGAGGGGAAGCAGCGAGCGTCTAATGGAGTCAGCGCCGTGGAGCTGGCAACGGGAGCAGAACAGCCTTACATCAGTGACATTTTCCAGTGAAACAAACCTGTTGTACAGAGAACAATTTTTAATTAACTCTGTATCTCATGTGTCGGGAAACGTGAGCAAACTTCGCTATGACTTTACTTTTGGCTGCAAAGTATATTCCCGTTTTTATTCTCCAAGAATAGATCCATGAGGTGAGTGGCAGGGTTTCTAAATAGGCAAGTGAAACTCAGTACAAAGCAACTTTTGCAAACACCTTGTTTTTTATTTTTTCCCCAATCTGCTGCTTTTACCTGGTGGAGAGCGCAGCCTATTAAGCATTAAGGGGTGCTGACAGAATCTGGGGGAGGATGATGAAGGGGGGGGGGGTTGAAGCTTGCAGGACTCAATGCTTGCTCGGCCCTGATGAAAAGCAGCGCTAGTCTCAACTGGGGGCCTCCTCCCTCTTGTGTTGTGTTTATTCATACATAAACAAATATCCAAGTCCTGAGGCTGTCCGAGCGCAGGAGTTTGTCCCCATGGGGGACCCTGCTTGGCCAGGGGTCCCGTCCCCCTGCTCTGCTGCGGAGCTGCAGCCACAGGAGCGGCACCTCGTCAGGGAGCCAAATTTGTATGCTTGAGCACAAAGCAGATTGCATTCCTAAAATCCTAATAAGCACAAGGATGACTCCAGAGGGATTGTTACAAACCAAGCCAGAATAATAATCTCATGCTGAATTTACCTAATGGGCAAGGGGAGAGGCAGCTTTCGAATAATGGGCGCTTCAAGTGAACCAAAGGGCATCTAAGTGAGAAGAAATGTGATCCCGTTCTGGGATGTGAGGTCTGTGCTCGGCGTGGAGGAACCCTGCAAATTGTAGCAGGGTTGGAGATGCTGACGAGTGGTTCGCAGGCTCGCCCTTAAATACAAGAGTCAAGGAAGTACTTTATGTATGGATGAATAATTGCTTTTATGAGGCCAAGGCCTCCATTGAAGCTAATGGAAAATTTGTCATTGACTTCAATGGGATCGGCACTAGACCCATAACGAGAAAATAATAATGGTCTCGTATGCTATACAAAGCCAAAAAACGTGGGAAAAAAAAGTGAGGCAGCATTCACAGCAGCCAAGCGCCTTCTGCATGGATCTAGAAACACTGTACTTGGTGAATCATTTCTCTGTTAGATAGAGCATTTGTTCTGTACCTGATTTATCTCCAAGCAAACTTAGACTACTCACAATCGATTTGCTCGTTATAATTTTTGCAGTGCCTATGGGCAGACTCTTGGCTTCTGCCGCTTCCCATTGTTATTCCCGCGGAGCAGTTGGCCGCCCGGCTCCCGTGGGTATGAGCAGAGGGCTGGCAAAGCCCGTGTGCTGCGGGGGGCTTCCCCGGCGCTGCCCTCTGAGCAGGTGCCCCCGTCCCAGCCGCCCGTGCCGGGGCCCTGTGCGTCCCACAGTGGCACGTGGGACCGCTCGGTCGCACGAGGCCGTCGCGGGTCTCGCTCGTGTTGCTGCAGGGATCTCAGCAGTGCCCTGGGGGACCCTGCATTCACTAAAGGCCTCCAGCTGTTTCCACAGGGGCTGCCACTTACCCGGGAATTTCACTTCAGGATTTCGTACCAGGACTCCCCATTTACCATCCTGTTTGCTCTCCTGTCCAGCGAGCCTAGTGTTTTGCTGTGCACTGTTAAACACTCACACTTCAAATCGCCCCACTAGCTGATCCAGTTCCTATAAACTGGCGAGTGCCAGGGCGTTTCATCGCTGCATCCCCAGCGCCTCCCCACAGCCGATGCTGCCCTCGCAGGATCAGTCCCGTGGTACCGAGTCAGTGCAAGAAACTGCCCAGCTGCCAGGAGGAGCCGGTTCAGCTCAGGACCTTCCCCACAAGCGCGACAGGCCTGGCCTTATCTGGACACAGAAGCAGCCTTAGCCACCGGCCTTCACCGGCAGCACTTTGCACCACGGTCGCTTTTTTGGAAATGCTCAGAAGCTGCGTGATATTAAAATGCGTGTTCTGCTGGGCTTTACAGTTAATTTTTTTCTTTCTAACAAATAGGGCTCCGTTTTACCATTGTTCTCTTTTTTTTTCTTTTCTTGAAAGCAAAATTCAGCCATTCAGAGGCTCTGCTGAGATTTTTCTTTCATTACTTTATGGCAGATGAAAGTTAAGAGTCCAATTACTAACATTTTATGATAGCGTGGAATATTATTAAAGCACTTAAGAGGTTATTAACACCTTTTATGTACCTCATTATTTAAAAGCCTGCCATATTTAATCATTTTAGCACCATTAAATTGGCATTAACAACAACCCTATGACTTACACCCAGAAATGTCACAATTTGACAACACTAATGCAGTGAAGCATCTCCCAGAAACCTGGAAGCCCCAGGTGAACGGGAATGCTCCAGGAAAAGGGGCCATTTGGAGCGGCTCTGCACCGGGGTGGCTGTGGCTGGACAAGGACACCAGCTCCAGACACTGCTGGATGCCCCATCCCCTGCTACACGGCTACTACTGCTGCCTCTAAAGCTGTAAAAATGCTTTCGGCATGTTCCTCATCTTGGGTCTTCCCCTCTTATTTTTAATTCCTTTGCTCTGGAAGCTTGAGGCTTAAATGCAATTTAGCCTTTAGCAGTTATGAACTTAATGGCAGCCTCTACCCAGCGACTATCAGGTCAGAAAATAGCAGAGCGGGGTGGCTACGTGGGGTGTTGTGTTGGTCAAGCCAGAGTCTTATTTTTGCAGCCTCCTGATCATATTTAACAACCCGTCAAAGGCCAGTGGGGCTGCATGGACTAGAGATGTGCCAGGGACCTTTGGGGTGTCCTAGCTTGCAATTTGAAGCTATAGGAGTAAAATTCAATTTATAGGGGACTTTTTTCCACCGAAATATGGGCTGAATTGTGCTTGTTGTTGTTTTGAATTGTGTTCTTTAAAGCTTACAAACAAATCCCTTGCCTATAGTCATGATTTTTGCAGATGAGCATTGCTAATATGTTTTGGCTGTTTAAAACACATCCTCATACTCACTCTGGCAACAGCTGCTCTCCGGCCAAACACAGATTCGGGCAAATCTGCTGCATCCCTGCTCTGCCCTGACTTCCATGGTGTTCCCATCCATTCACGATTGTCTAACAGGAAAATGGGAAAGGTCCAGAACGCTCCAAGTCTGAAGCCGTGAGAGGCCTCCTGAGCTTCTTGCAGCCGCTGGCACTCAGACAAGCGCCCGTGTCCAGACCTCCAACAGGCCTCTGCACAAAACAGATCAGTCCCATCTGCTGGAAGGGAGCCACGGCCGCTATCAGTGTGTTAGTTCAGCCGTTTGGGGAGAGCAAATGTCAGTGTCTGTAATGCAGACGGGTCAGGGCGCTGCTGCTAATTAGACTGTCTGTTCACAAAATCCCCCTGTTTGGGTTAATCACCGGCTTTTCCTTCCCGCCCTTGTCCTTTGGGGAAAGCATTAATACTCCTCCCAGCCTCCCAGCCGGGTGCGTGCTGGCCTTGCTGCTGGGATACAGCTGGATCTGCAGTTGATGCCGGCAGGGCTGGAGGCCTCTCCAGGGGAGAGCGTTTGTGCCCCGGGAGCAGCCGCCGTGCCCAGCGGGGCTGGGTGCCCCATGGCCCTCATGCCGCTGTGCCCCATCCGAGCTCCTGCCTGACTGCAGAGCAGCAGGAGGCCGTGGAGCTGCCGCATGGACCTTCCCGCTCGCTCCTCACTGCCCAGGAGCTGGGGCCTCAGGGACGTAACTAGCGTGCACTGTCCGTATTGCTCTAGGGTGCCGCGGGGATGGCTCCTCCGCACGCAGCGCTGCGCGTTGGGCTGCGTGCTGCAGACACCAGCCCCGGTGCACATTGAGGATCATTTATCATCTGGGCTGCAGATGGGGCAACCCTGGTCCATTATGGCTGGAACCACCCGATCTCCTAGGCAGCCCAGCAGAAAGTCCGGGCACAGCTTTCCGGGCACCTTTTCATCCTTGCAGGAGTGGAAGGAGCTCGGTGCAGGCTCTGCATTTCAGGTTAGGAGTTAGCCCTGGCTTTTAAGGTCTATTCCAACCCATTTAACTCCTGAGCTTTTTGTGAAAAACAAGATGGGAAATGTAAAAGCCTACACGAGCTCAGCTTCCGTGACTCCCCGGGTAAACAGCGAATGTTGCAGTAAATTTACAGCCAGGAGAGAGAAGAGCTGCTCTTTATGTAAACTCCCACTTTGCTCAGAGACAGCTGATCATCAAAGAAAGAGCTTGGGTGGTGCTTGTTGCTGGGGTATTTTGTGCCTTTTTTTCCCTTTTTTTCCTGTTTCCTTACGCAGTATGATTCTTGAACAGCTACTCAAACAAGCAGGATTGGCTCATCATCCCTCTTTAATTCCACATCATGTCACTTTGGAAGGGAAATGGCTTGGTAAAAGCCAGAGAGTTCAGATATGATGCTGGCAGATCGTTATGAAATATTCACAAGACATTTAGTTTAACTTGGTGCTAATTGAGCACTGACAGCATAAGTTACTCCTGCCTGCAGCAATAGTCTATCACGTTTAGGAGGTGAGATGCCTTCCCCTTCGGTGCTCCCCGCATCGGCGACGGGGAGGCAGCGGGGAGCACTCGGGAAGCGCCACTGGCCGGGATGGGTCCTGTGCAGGAAGGAATATTCCCTGTTCCCTAGGAAAATATTCACTGTTATGGAAGGGGCGAGCTGAAATGGGTGCAGGTACCCCGGAACATCCTCCTCAGCCAAGGCATTAGAGGAAGACTTGGCAGTTCAGCTCCTGTCGCTTCTCCGATCTGGTCCCTGTCCCCATTGGAGGTGCTGGGTTGGGGACGGCCACAGTGAGGGGGAACAAGGTGACAGGGAGGGACCTTGTTCCACACTTGCATTGTGACCCACTCAGTGCAGCTGAAGGGCTACGAGATCTTCTCACAGCCGAGTGCTGGTAAAGGGACCCACAGGGTTTTAACCTGTCCCCTGCCACCACCATAACCAACTGGGACATTCTTATTGTTGCAGCGTGTGGTGAGCATCTAGGAGCTGCAGCCACTGAAAGGACCAAAGCGGCTTGTGCAAACAGGGAGAAAACAGACAGTTCCTTTCCTGAGTGCCTGTGGGAAACAACAGATGGACGTAGACAGCCATGGAAGACGAGGAAACGTGTGCAGTGTTGCACGGGCAGCAGGCACGGCACCCAAAGCTCCGCTCCGCTTCTCCCGTTCGTGCGGAAGTCACGGGGAAGGGGAGCATCAGGAAAGGGTTTAAAAATAGTGGGACTTTTCTGAGCTTGGGGAGGCGGAGGGGAGACTCGTACGGGACAGCACGGAGGGTGCCAGGGTAAAGGACAGGGATTGGGAAGGGATCTCGGCTCTGTTGTGCTCGGCCATGAGAGGGCCAGGGCACAGGGCGCGAGGGAAGGGCTAGAGATGCCTCAGGGAGCAGAAGGGAGAATTCCAGCTGCCTGAATGCGCAGGAAAGGATCCAAAACACCAAGACTTACATGGAGGTAAGAGTGTAACTGAGCTGGAAGACCTGCACCTCCCCTGCCCTAGGGCTTTGTACTGAGGTGGCAAATCTGAGAGAGCGACCTGCTGCCGAAGCCCCTCTGCCCGCAGCGAAGCCGTGGCCTTCAACGGCCCTTCAATGGCAAAGGATGCGAAACCAGACCAGAAAAGAGCTTCTTGGACCCCTTTCTGTGCACTAACCCCAGCTGCCATTGCTGAGCACCTCTCTCCAAGTGCTGCTGCCTTCAGGAGGAGGTGGTTGAATAAACTTACAACCCCCCGTGTCTGTGTAAAACACACTGCGCGCGAGGAGCATCCCCGTCCTGCGCAGCATCCAACCGGCTTCCCTGAGCCGCGCTCTTCAGGAGGGAAAATAAATGAGGCTTTTGAAATTGTTTTACTTGATTCATTTCATTCTGGGCTAGAGCAAGGCAAATAGACAGTGGGAGGACTTCACTGATAAAGCATTTTTTTCCAAAGCGGAGAATACCAGAAGATAACACAACAGCAAATTACCGCATATTTTAAACCCTTGTAGCTAAACATTCCGTTTTGGGGCCGCGCCAGGTATCTCGTGGTGCCAATGAAAATGGGATACAGATGTTCACTTGTTTGGATGGAGACACTGCAATAATTCATGCCTGCTACAAATTATATGAATATGTCATGCTCACAAAAGAATACCCTTTTTTTTTTGGTAATAAAATATATTCTCTCTACTTGTATTAAAGAAAATAAGGCCTGTAAAAAGTATGAATGTGGGCAGTCCAAAATGTTACTGCCGTTATAGGGAGAAAGGCCAAAGCGCTAAAAGTGTGAACAGGGATGCGCATCAAATGGTGTCATCGCTGCCAGAGGGGAGCCGAGCGCCGTCCGGGACAGGTACGGATTGTGTTGACTACATGTTGTAAATGCATTTGTAGTGCCCTGGGCTTTCAGAAGAGCAGAGGTTTGGGACGTTGTGTCTGAGACAGAATTTTTACATGTAAGCTTTGAAGAGCCTGTTGTTTTATAACAACTTAGGTGCTTCTAAACGCTACCATGATTTTGAACTCGTGTGATGAAAATAGTCTCACTGAAGACCACAGCGACAGAGCGTTCCTGGATTTTGATCTGTGCCTTTTACTGGACATTATTAAAACGGGAGCTGCATCCACCAAAGACACGCGGGGCCGGGATGGGGAGCAGGAAAGGCTGAACCCACCGCACTGAGACGGAGCGGCAGGTCCAGCCTCATGTCCCGCAGCAGAAAACGGCCCCAAGCCTCGGCCACGAGAAGCGGTGAGCAGAGCCCAGCACCGGCACCGCCGGCTACTGTGAACTGGGCAGGGGGCCACGGCCCTCTCAAAGGCAGCGGCGCCTCCTGACACCGCTCCGCTGCTTTCCCTGCCGGCTGCTCTGCTGCTCATTTCTCCTTGCAATGTCTGTATTAAAGTTAATTTTTTCTTCTTCGTCCACTTTAACTGGTGGAGCCAGAACTGAAGCGCAAAGCAGACCCATGGGTAACCAGTACCAGTCGAGTGAATTCTTCAGGAGTGCGCAAAGTTCTCGCTCCTTGGATTTTCCTTTCTCCTGAATTTCGAGGGCATGATTTGGGGCTTGACAGAGCTGGTACAATTTGGGATGTAATGACTTGTTCGTTGGTTAATTTGGGAGGCATTTAACATTTTCTCTCAAATTGTAGCTTGACTTTTAAATCAAAATCTCATTTTGAAACATAAACCTGAAACATTTTTCATTCAGCAGTGCTTAAATGCAGTGTTTTGATTCTCCTGATTTTTTTTTCAACTGTTTTTCTTGGCTTAAACCACTCACCAGATTTTTTCCAAATTAATGAAAAGTTTTGGCATCCTGAAACCTCATCTTCTGCTGGACTGGGTGTCGACTGGAAATGTTTTGCCGTCGTACTATTTACTACATCAGACTCTTCACATCAATTCAGACCATGAACAACGCTAGCAAGTGCTCTGTTGGGATAGCGGGTTTCAATCTTGTTCAGCACACAGACCATTCACAACGTTCCCATGGAAATGTGGGTCCCAGTGTAGCAAATTTCAAGCAACAGAACAATAGCTGGTCGCAGATATCCCTCTTCTGCAAGCCCCCAGACGTTCACAGAGCGCAGCCAAACGCTGCTTTGGGC
The DNA here is from genome assembly GCA_034781795.1 of Crypturellus tataupa. Lineage (NCBI taxonomy): Eukaryota > Metazoa > Chordata > Aves > Tinamiformes > Tinamidae > Crypturellus > Crypturellus tataupa. The sequence continues at coordinate 3,669,202 of JAWLRI010000180.1, read as the reverse complement.
TCACTCGTCCCTGCTCACACCATGTAGCTGTGCAGCAAATACACGCTGCCCCATTGCTATTGCTTCAGCAGAGCTAGTCTCAGCCCGAAATAAAGGCAGGTTCTATTTTTTCTCCTCTAAGTATGTTCAAAACATGAATTTCCATGAGTTTCCAACATAAGACCCATATCTGCATGGTAAGTAGAGTCACTTTCACTTGCAAATGAGGTTGGATCTGCTAAAAAATCTGCTAATTTGCAGTAAAAATAGCACCCATCTTTGCTCTGCAAATATAGCCTATTTGAAAACTGTCCCATTTTCAGAACTGTAGCAGCCTGTAGAGCGGGAGAAAGGAGAAGGAGGAAATACCTTGCATTTGAAGTCACTTTTCATTTCTCCAGGACTATTTCACACACCTTTAGTCATTATGCTGCATTTTGTGTTGTCACATTAATTTTCACAGCAACAGACTGATACAAACAGTGTGACTGCAGAGCAGAATCTAAAGCTGGATTGATTGGGAGGGAGAAGGATTTTGTTCAGACATAAATATCTCCTGCCATACTGAGGGGAGCAAAAAAAAAAAAAAAAAAGAAAAAAGAAAAAATGGGCAGCCAAAAATTGCTTTTTTGTAAGAACGTTCTGTTTCTCTCCTCTTTTTTTTTAATCCACGCTCCAGTGTGAGAGACCTAGAAGAAGGGGAACCAAGTGGCTTTTTAATGTGTTAGTGACGTTGAACGCAGCAAGTGGGTGCTGCAGGTGGGTGAAACCGCAGCAAGTGACAGGTGAAGAAGGTGAACGTGTCTCCAGAAAATGGTATTAATTAAGTAAGTCCCATCAGGTGAGATCTTCTTGGAGAAAACTCTGCTTGTTTTCCTATAGGTTGAATGTTTGAAGGAATGGCAGGTCAGGCTCCAAAAAAATGAGTGCACCAAAAAATCAGCAGCTTGACACATAAAAAAGGGGCGAGAGTTCCAGGTGCAGAGAGGAGACATAGGGTGTTTCCTTTTATCCCCGTCTCCCTTCACCCGATGAATGATGCAGAAAGCCTGCACAAAAAGAGCAGGTATCATTGTATCTGCAGAGCAGGGCCAATCTGGTCGTTATTTTTAGCGACTGCAGGCTGGGTTGCTATAAGTGTCTCTAGCACCGTTCTACCTCCAGGCTACTGGAAACCTGCAGTACGAGCAGGAGGAGAAGGGTTTCTTGCTGAAGAGTTTCCCATTTCACCTATTGGTGATGTATCCACATCTCCCTGCTTTGGAAATTCCTCTTTTAGTGAATGCGATGGTGCAGAAAGCAGGCGGGGAAGCTCCCCTGCACTCCCAAGGCTTCTCTGAGGCAGGGAGATGCTTCAGCTGCCAGGGATGAGGAGTTGAGTTCGTCGTTGGCGCTTGTCACTTATGGAGTATTTTGGGCTGCAGCTTGCGGACGAAGCTAAATGCACCGGGAGGGAAGCGTGAGGGAACGTCTGCCTGTGGAGCAGAGGTGCTGCTGGTGGGGCTGGTTGCAGCTCCGTGAACGTGTCCTTGCTGCCGCCACTCCAGGCAGGACGGTCACCCCACACTTCCCAGTGGATCCATCCCAGCACTGGCTAGAGGATTGCTCGTGTCCACATGGTCTGCATAGCCCTTAAAAGAAGCGCTCTTAAAAGAAGCAGAGCTGATTGCATATTCATCGTGGCGCACACATCACCTAACAGAAGTCCCTAATTTCTACTGTGTTGGCTCTGCCAGTCCACCCCAGCCCCGCTCAGCAACCTGCATGCACGGTCTCAGGGGCACGAATCAAGGGGAGCTCTTTGGCCCTTTTTATCAGACAAGTATTTTTTTCAGTTTGAGCACATTATTATTTTTTTAACAAAAGAACATGATACAGCTCTATATACCAGTTGGAAGCAACGTGGCTTGTGTCATGAATACTAATATGCATTTGACAGTATCCTATAAATTCAACACATTTTTGAAGAGCGCTAACAGGAGTTGTAGGAACTATACTTAAGAAATTCTTCCCCCACATTTTTTTTTTTTCGATTCAAAGAAAAGGAAGCCAGCAAGAGTCTATAATTGTATCCAAAACAAATACGGCTTGGGTCAAGGCAAGACTTTTACGTGCCGCGCTAGACCCAGGTCTACAGCGCGTTCATTGATTTTGTCTCCATGAATCACCCGAGAGCTATAGGCAACAAAAGCCCAAGTTATGTAGATCTGATTCCTAGTTCGTTTGTTGTTCATTAGAAAGATTTTCTCTCTCTTATTTGCTGCACCCCTGCTGTTGCGTGTTCATTAGGAGAATGGAATGTATTCCAAATATTTCCTAGCTCTAGCGGGGCAGATGGTGGAAAGCAATTTTCCAAAACTCTTTTGGAAAAATAAAAGGGTGGAGGGGAACACGCAGATAACCCCAAGTCGCCCTCCCGCAACTCGCGCCGGGCCCTGGGCGGCAGCCGGGCCCGTTCCTGCCGTTCCGGGTGTAACGGCGGAGCGGTGGGGAGCGCGGATGAACGGGAACGCGTCCGATGACGCGTGGGACGTGAGCGGTGCCTGCGAGGAGCGCTCGGCAGCGCGCGGAGCCCCGAGCGGGAACACGAGGGACTCGCGGCCCTGCTCCTCCTGCCGCGGCCACGGGATCTGCGTTCCCCACGATCCCGCTCTGGAATCCAGCGTCCTCTGGGCAATCTGCGCTGCAGCAGATGTACGTGCAAAAAAATTAACGCAATCGTGCTTTTAATTAAAACGCGTACGATAATACCAAGAGGAGGGAGGAGGAGGAAGGGAGGGAGCCCAGATTAAGTTTTTAATTGTTTTAATAGTGAGATTTGGTGCAGCGAGAACAGGGCACATCGGTTTCCCTGGAAACATTGGTGCCGTATTAGCTGTGCAAAATCCAGCATAGAGATTCGCAGACGGAAGCCGTCAGCTTTTAGCCGATATTGCAGCTGCCTTGGTGTGCGCAGCTGGACCCACGCGGGACCCCCCAGAACGGGCCGTTTCCACGCGCGCCCTCCAGCCCTGGCACTGACCATTCCCCAAACCGCCAGCCTCACGGGAAACCCAAGATGGACACACAGGGGCCGAGCAGCGCGCGGCTGGGCAGAACTCCTCCGGATTCGGGCACAAAGTACCCAGACGGGGTTGGTCGCGGGTCACTAGTGCAGCGCCGGCCAAGGCCGCACGTCCCTGCACGCGGGGCTCCCCGTGGGGCACCCAGCGCGGGCGCTGCTGCTGCAGGACGCGGGTCCCTGGGTCCGATCCGGAGCCTTGACCGTGCAGCTCGAACCGCCCCCAATATCCTGGGAAGTTGGTGCTGCTGCCGG